>PVJD01003098.1:0-174327 GCA_004026545.1 Mormoops blainvillei
GTAATTCCCGCTTGTGACGTTCAGAAGGCCCGGCCATCTCAGTGAGATTGTTAGAGAAGCCCCATTCTCAGCACAGTCTCACGGACTCTCCCCTCCTCCTGCGCTCTTTTGCTTGTAATGCTGGGGACACCCGGCAATCTTAGCAAACCGAGCTCAGGACTGCTGACTTCATTGGTGAGACATGTCTTCCTTTTCTTTCTGGCCTCCCGGATTCAGTGCTTTGTTGGGTTGTAATGGCGAGCGCCCTGCCTTTATTTCCCCTCTGGCCGCTCATTCCCAGCTGCCACCTAACGGATACATGCCATTATACATTTGTCCCAACACCAAGAGCGAACCCGAATGTGAGAACATTGGGTGTGATGCCGTATCAGTGCAGGTCCATCAGTGATAACGAATGTGTCACTCTGGTGGGCATGTTGATAACGGGGGAGGCTATGTAGGAGTTGGGAGCAGGCACATGCAGGGAATCTCTGCACCCACCCAATTTTTCTGTGACTCTAAAATTGTTGTAGAAAATAAAGTCCATTAATAATTAAGAAATGATGTGTAAGTAATTAACTGTTGACAGGCGTATAAGTCATTCCTGAAGTACACATTAAATTGGACTATTAAAAAAAAAGTATGTGTGCGTGTGTGTGTTCACACACACACACCCATAAATGCACAAAGAATTCCAGGAAGCTGTTTAGGCCATTCTTAAAATGGATTCATTCCCTGGGTCTTAACCTAGGTAGCAGGACTTACAATCTACCTTCCTGAATTCTAAAGGTATTCTGCTGTGTACATATGTTTCTTTTTAAATTAAAAATATGTTGAAAATGTTTACTTAAGTGGTATTTATCTTATGGTACATTTTATTTATTTTATCCATAAATGACTTCTCAAGAGTTAATGTATTTAACAATATTAAATGTTGGGCAATGTTTTGTTACCTCTGGAGGATAAAGGGGATTATTTTTTACTCATGAGAATCTTCTGAATTGGTTAATACTGTCATTCAAATTTTTCTGGTTAGGAAATTGGGGCAGAAAGAAGCAAACTTATTCAATGACACACTGGAAATCAGAAAAGGGGACAGAGTGAGAACCTGCAGCCCTCAATTTACCTACAGGCTGCATTTAGCATGGCAGCACGGTCAATTCAGTGGCCATATCAGCTAAAATGGCAGTAGGGCCAGATTCGCGGGTCAGATATGCTAGGTTTGAGGCAGAATATCCTCAGAGACGAGTTTAATACACAGAAGAATACCATGTTGTCTAAGCTAGTGAGTAGAAATTAACTAATCACATCTACCTGCAAAGAGTTAGAATTAGTAGTAAATGGCCATGTGGAATAGAGTGCAATGCCCAAAGGCCTATAATCTGGCCAGTCAACAGTGGAAAGGATATATTTGGGCAGACAATAAATCCAATGTATTTAAACCCAGAACTAATCATTAAACCTCACTTTAGCTGGGGCCTGATTTTTATTAAAAAGTTAAGAAGAAACGACTACATAGCATAAAGCAAATTAAAAAGAACTTACCCTCAGTTACTGACAGTAACATCCCTAATAATGATGATTCTAAGAAGTGACACAGACTTAGTGTTCACTGGGACATTACAGTACTCATGGGGTTGATTTCTCCTCTTGTTTCCTTCCATAGAAAATGGCTAAGGGGCATCAGGGCTTACCATTTACGTGCTTCCTTTGAAACCAACTTGTGACTAGGAAGTGCAGTTTGGTGCCAAGTCCTATTCTTACCAAGTTCTATCAAAAACTGTCCATACAGTTTTGTACTATGGATTTCTGTCACACATATTGGATTGGCCAAAAAGTTCATTTGGTTTCTCCTGTATGATGGTTCTGGGAGAGCATAGTTGTCTTTAACTTCATTCGAAACAATTTTGTTAGATTGTATTGTGACAGCTGTCATATCAGTGAGCATTTTTTAAAAAACTTATCAAAACTGTTGAATTTCTGTGTAGCTATTTTAATAATGAAGATGGAAGAAAATATGCAACATTTTCAGCATATTATGCTTTATTATTTCAAGAAAGGTAAAAATGCAACTGAAACACACACAAAAAAGATTGGTGCATTGTATGGAGAAGATTCTGTGACTGATTGAATGTGTCAAAAGTGGTTTGTGGAGTTTCATGCTGGAGATTTCTCGCTGGATGGTGCTCCACAGTCAAGTAGACCAACTAAAGTTGATAGTGATCAAATCAAGACATTAATTGAGAACAGTCCACATTATACTATGTGGGAGATAGCCGACATATTCAACATAACCAAATCAGTAGTTATTTGGTGAAAATGAAAAATGGGTCCTTTGTTTTATGGAAAAAACTAAATAGACTTTTAGCCAATCCAATATAATACTTAAAATAGGAGGATATTGTTATTGCCTGTGTTTTGGATATTATTTTTGTAGCAGTTTAATCTGAATATTTATGTTTAAAATAAAATTTATTCTGTAAATAATGAAGGATCACAATTCTGATGAAGGCACTGAGAAAAATCCTAGTTTTAGATTCTGAAGGGTCGAGGGGAATATTATCCTAGGCACATAAAGCTTTAAAGAAATCTGTTGCAAATATGTTTTCAATAGTGTGTTATGCGTTTGCTTGTTATAATTAAGTAATATTTTTCTTCTCTTTTGGAGTTAACTGACTGGGAGGAATATGGAAGCTCCCACCATCTCACTAACCAATATCTTGCTGGTAGAGTGCAGGGTTTAGGGATACAAAAGGTAAGATGAAACCTCACTTGTTTGGTATTAGGTACAAATTCAAAGAACTCATCCAGGTTCTTGGTGGGATGAGGTTTGCTACAACTGGGTTAGCACTTCACATTGGACAACAATGTGGTGATTGTTTATGGGAGGGGGATATAAGGGGGCTAAACAGTAATGGGAAAAAATGCAATAAAATTAAATAAGAATTTTTAAAAATAAAATAAAAGCGTGGACTCAGTGGGAGCAAATTCATTAATACGAAAAGAAGAGATAAATTAGTTGCAATGCCTGGTGGCTGTGCTTTCGAGCAGAAAACCCAGCTGCAGTCCCTTGATGCATTTTGGGTTTGACATGAAAAGCAATGGCTCGGTCTTTCAGGGTAGAGCTGCCAGGCGGCTTGTGTCTTGTCTCCTGGGCTCTCTCCTGAGAGGCGGTCTTGTCAGCCTCGAATCAAATCAAGCCAGGCTTCGTGGAGAACACGAACGTGTGTCTGCCCTCTTGGTGTTCATCTGGGCCTTGCTGTAAAAACCCTTCTGTGCATTTGCAGATCAAGGAGATGGACTATTTGAAAGTGGGTTTTTGTCTCTGTTTCTTATTCTAATGCCTTAAAATCATGGCTTAGGCTCTTGGAACACTCTCGAGCTTGCCAATGTAGATAAAATAAAGAAGAAGGACATCCATGGTTGTGAGAATATGAAGCCAGCAAAATACTGCTTTGAAGTTTGCCAGACACAGGCGAGCATATCTAGCTCAGAGGGTGCATGTAAGGGTCAATTAGTTTAAGTTTGCAGAGTGCTTGGAAAAGGAAGTGTGGGACATGGAGCCTAATCAATCAAACGTATACTTCATAAACATTATAACCACCTAGCCCTTATATTTCCCCCCGCCAAAAAACTGCTAGTTTATTTTTGCATTATTTATTTGCATCTATCAGGCTTAATAAAATCTTTCTTTTATTGTTTTAGTATCAATATTTTATCAAGTCATTCTTTTTTCCCCAAATACAAATTATATTTGCACTGGAACATTTCTACAGCTTAATATCTTTAAAAATCAAAATAGCCAAAAAAAAGAGTTATATGGTACCAATTTATCAAAAGAAAATAAAATTCAGATGACTTTCATTCCATTTTCAAGTAAGGTATGAAATATCAGGGAATGGTTTATGTTTTATACATGTTGACTTTAGATTAAAATGAAATTTTCATAACGCTCCTTAAAATACAATCCAATTAAATTTCCAATGTCTTTGTTTTCAAGTTCGTGGATGGAACTTTTGAAAAACCTCACAATGTAGTAATAACCATAAAACCACCTTCCTAAGGAAATGCTACCCACCTTGGAAATAATATCTTTATAGTCTATGTGGAAATACATGAATACAGAATCTTTAGCAGGTGATTACACTGATTGAGTTTGCGGTTTCTCTCCCATTGTATCAATAATGAGGACGCATTTTGAATGGCTAAGCAGGTAGTATGAAGCAGGCATAAATCTACTATTTTAAAAAGCTGAGTCCCCAAAGTTTGAGGAAGCTACTCACGCCGTACAGCTGATCCATATTAACCACACAGGTTAAAATCCCCAGGTCTTCTTTCCAATAACCTCTACTTCCTTGTTGCATTCTTCCACTCATGGGTAATTCTTAGTCTTCTGCTAAGACTGGCGCCAATTTCTCAGGGACAGCCAAGACATTTCACTTAGACAAGGCTAAGTCCCTAGTAATTGACTTGTCTATAAAACAGGTTATATGCCAGATAACTAGGCTAAGAACTTTTATACACATTATCTCTCTTACTCTTCATAGGAACTCTCTAAGGCAGGTTCTGTTAATGCACCCATTTTACAGATGAGAAACTGAAAACCACAGAGGTCAGATAACTTTTTCAAGGTCACACATACAAGCAAGCGGCGGAACCAGAAATTGAAGCTAGGTCTAATTTGAGAGCCCGTGCATTAAGCTATCTCACTCTCCTGCCTGCGTCTCCACACAGACAAGAAAGAGCCAGACAGGATGAAAAACCCACATTATTTAAAAATAAGCACATTTTCATGTCTTTTTTTAAAGGAGAGTTAACATGCAAACAATGGCAACATGAAGTATTTCTGAAATGTGAGTTTAAATTTTGTGAAAGCAAATCATGAGAATTCGCTACTTTACTGTCTAGTGCTGATCAAGTGACTTTGCACAAATACACACATCCTTTCTGCAAATGAAATACCAAGTGAGATGTAAGACAATTCTGAAAATTATTTTTGCACAAAAATGAGCTACCGTTCATTAAATCCTATTAAGAAATTGCTGCCAACAATAGCTAGCACTGGACACCCCAAATAGTTCTTGGCTGTTTCAGAGATGAGACGCTTTTGTGCCTGACAGGATATTTATTCCCAGAGGTAGCTGTTCTAAAGGGCATTCTGCCCCTTCAGTTGCTATAAACTTGTGATGGAGAGTGGGCGGAGAGGACAACCTGTAATTCAGGATGGTTTCGAAGCTGGTTGCCCAGGAAACTGGGCTGAGCAGCATAATGCCCACCCGAACCAACTGTCAACAAGAGAGGGGAGTGCTTTTCTGATCTGCGTTGCTTTCCAAGTACAAATTTTATGACTCTTGTGGAGTCTGATTAGGGCCATGGGCTACAGATTGGCAGCACATGCCAAAGGAGGCCAAAGGTGAGTCA
Source organism: Mormoops blainvillei (assembly GCA_004026545.1). NCBI lineage: Eukaryota > Metazoa > Chordata > Mammalia > Chiroptera > Mormoopidae > Mormoops > Mormoops blainvillei. The sequence goes on from PVJD01003098.1 coordinate 5,401, forward strand.
AGGAGTAGGGGGAATTTTTGGTAAACTTTGTGCTGACAACACACTGGGGAGAGGTGGCTAATTGTGAGAGGATAAAGTGACCACAGATGAATATTTTACATAATGAAACATGCAGGCAATTTCTGATCATAACTGATCTACACTTAAGTTTATTGCAGCAAAACTTACTTTTTTCCCCCACATAAAAGTTTATTTGCCATCATCCCTTATTCCCTACTCTTCTGCTACTTACATCAGGAGCTCTGCTTTATAGCAAAGTATGACGGTTATCTTTAAGGGCAGCACTTGGAAATTCGCAAATCTTTGATGAAAATGGCACCTAATTTCCCAATACTTTTAAAATATGCACATTTATTTTTCTTTTTAAATGTATAATACAAGTACACATACACATATATAGGTGTGTGGGTATGTGTGCATATATATTTAAGTCCAATCACATGAAATTGCTTGTTGTGGGCCATACGGGGCCTACAGAAATGGCAATTTTATATAGTTCAACTTACAAATAAACCAGAGCGATGATAGGACACATTTTGGGGGGCAGTATTTTCTTGTACTTTTACTTGGGTCCCATTCCCTCTTTTCCCATTTCCGCCCTACCCTGTGCCACGTCATTCTTATCAAACCCTTCTCAGATATGCTCTCTCCCCACTGGCCTCCACAGGCAACTCGCTCTAACAGCGCAGTCCGTATCTCCATCCTCGGAGTCACAGACAGACATAAGTATTTCTGTGCACCCACACATGTGCTAGTGATGAAACTCTTTGTACGAAATCTCAAACTTCCAGATTATTTGTTTCCTGCTGATATTTACAGCCAAATATTCTCTTTTCTACATTTGAATAGTGCTTATCTTCTCTTCTTTGCACTTATCCTTCATGATTTCAACCCAATTTTAAGTAGTTTCCTCACTTTTTGACACTCTTTCACTTGAATTTTATTTTTCTTTTATGTGCTAGAAATTACAAGTTATTCAAGCTGTAACATGTGACCACATGTCACATGGATGGATTACTAATTCTTTTCTGGTTTCCTACTTTTGTCTCCCCAGAATAAGGTATTATGTTGCAAAGTTAAGTACATGAGAAGGAATTTGTTTTTTATTCTGTTAACACAAGACCCAGAATATCTCCTGCAAGGGAAATGACCTCTTTGAGCCATTTCTCTGGTTTCCATGTGTCACGGCAAAGTTAATTACCATTCAGGCAATGGGCTCATACGAGAAGACCATAGAACTGAGACTCCAGCATCTGAAGCCCTGCACAGGAGGTACAGCGTCACCGATGGACATGACGGAAGACCCGCATTCTCACTCTTGGACAAAGATGACTTCTCTCCCTCAACGCCCGCTAAGGTTGCCACTGAATCCCATTCTGCTTCTGGGGACAGTATTTCTTTTGCATTCCGCTTATTAGGTGGCTGAGGTCTCTGCTCATCACAGTGGACAAACTGTCAGGAGGCTGGGCCACTGGGCTCCTCCAGACCACTCTGAGTTTTCTCACTAGAAGTGGGTGTTGACAGAGGGAGAAGGGACCAAGGACTTAGTGGCAGGGTTTACACTCTTTTCCACTCGGCACTGCCCACTCCTGTCAACATCTGTACAAGCCTTGGACGCGCGTTGGCCCCCACACAAATGCCTGCCCTTTGACCAGGCTGCTCCCGTTGGGCTATCACATCTTTTCTTACTTGGAAAAGGAAGTTCTTTGTAATGAAATCAAAAGTAAATTCCTAGGAAGTTGTGGTCGAAGGTCTCAAGATCAGCTTAGGAAACTGTTCCTAAGCATGGTGATTTGTTCACTTGATAGGGTTTTCTTGGGTGAGTCTTTTATCCTCAGCAGAGCATGCCCACGCCAGGGGGAACACAGATCATTCTGGTTCTTGCATGGTTGAAGGTTTTTATTTATTTAGAAGCTGAGTCTGCCCTCCTTCTGCCTGTTAAAACGGTTTCAAAGCTGCCGCACCAGGAACTGTTTCAGACTACAGACTTCAGTAACTAATGACCCATGTCCTCTGTTCAGTAGTGAAATCCCAAAATGGTCCTAGGAGAAGGGAAGTAAATCCTGACAGCTGCTTAGAGGTCATCTTAGAACTAAATGCTAGGAGAAATGCTTTTGGGGAGAGAGGGAGAGGAAGAGGAGGAGAGAGACCCCCAAAAGGAGAGGGGAATAAAATAAGAAAATGAGATTATCGTACAGAAGGGTGGCTGTTTGCAGATCACCCAGGTATGCTCTAAACACCAAACCTCTACATCAGCACTTAGCAGGGGGGGACCCTGGGCTCCTCTTCCTCTTAGAAAGCACAATGGAATCAGGCCACATGGGAAGTGCACACACATACACTTCACAGGCTCCTACCTGCAAGTCTCTCTAGGAAAGGAGTTTCTGTGGGTGAGAGAATGAGACCAGGTGACATTCCAAGGAGGCTGTAATTTTAGCACATCTACCAAGAACACTGATGTAGGAGGCTTGCTTTATTAAGTCCCGGAAGACTTTTTTTTTCCCCTTTGGAAAGTGTGTGAATAATTGTAATGCAGCTTTGCTTCCAAAACTGGACAGTGAGTTAAGCAGCAGTAGCAACAATAACAAGAAAACCAACAGCAGCAGCAAAAGCTCTCATCCTGGCCACCATGGAGTTTCTTGAAAGAACTTATCTTGTGAATGACAAAGCCACCAAGATGTATGCCTTCACACTAGACAGGTAACAAACGTCTGTTTCTGCCTCACAATTTTCTGTCTTCAATACTCAATAAATCCCCAGGTCCCACAGCTTCAAAATGGGAAACTTTTGCTGTGCAACTTCGGGAACTTTGCAAAATTTTATAAACTGTTGGCTGACTTGTATAATTCATATCCTGAAACATGCAATACTCTATATAGTTTGTTTGATTCATAAATATCCTAGGAACATGAAGGACATACTTTATAAATGTATTTTCAACTGTAGATTTCCTTCCAGAAAATTGATACATACAATCTAATGTGTTTACCTTTCTTTTCCTCAATTGTTCCTACTTTTAAAATGATAGTAAATTTTATTAAATTATATTTGAAAGAATTAAGGCTTTTCAATTATGTGACAAAATTGTGGTTACACTGATTTTAAAATTATTTGCTGTTATCTTAATCATATACTACCATTATCAAAAATACACACCTACAATAAAAATAGCTGAGTTTAACATTCTATGTAGTTCTAGTTCCTTTGGGTATCTTCCATGGAGTCATGTGCAATGCATTCATTCATTTTCCCCTATTTAAAAATTATTGATTGAACATACTGGGATATATAATGGAGAAGAAAAGATTCCTAGTCCCAGATCTCTGTTCTCTAGAAACTTTGAATCTAATGTGAAATACATATAAAGGAAAGTTAATGACAAAAACAGCATGTGTGTCATTCTGGGGGCATTCAGTGAGCGTATCTTGGGAAAACGGAGGTCTTGGCTGGCCTGTGGCCATCAGCGAAAGCTTTTTGGAAGCAATAGATTGAGCACTGAAACATAAAGGAGAATTAGGGTAAGATTAGAGAAACCTTACACACGAAGTAGGGCTAAGAAAAGCCTTTCAGATGGAGATATTGCCTGGTAAAGACAGGGACCTGTAAGAAGGAGAGTTTTGTGTGGGGACTTCAATCCAAGTGGGGAGCAAAGAGAAACACAGCACATACAGATGAATGAATGAAAATCTGAAATAAATTCATGTTAGGAGCAGAATTTAAGAAAATAATTATCCACTAATAATATGTGAAATGTTTGTTTCCTGGAACCAAATTAATATTCCAAAGGGCCGCAATATTGTGCTTGATAGAATCAAATGTCTGAACAACTGCAAAGAAAAACTTTCTCTTAGGATATTTACAACTTTGCTTTGAAAATGCATGACAAAGAATTGAGCACATCTATTATTTCACTTTATAAGAATTATTTTTCTTAGAAATCAATATTAGATGTGATTTATTGAGATAATAAACAATAAAGCTTCACGTTAGGCCAGGCAGAAACTGTGTACAACAAATTGTTAACACTACGGACTCTATTAGCAGAGCATCTCTACACATTGAAATAACAGTATCCCCCTTCTCATTATAATAGACCACTAGCATTCTGTTACACACATAAAACCAATGATCTATAGTTATTGGGTCTCATTTGCCTCATAAATGGGTTTAGTTTGCAGGTCACAGAGATGATCAAAACTGTCAAACTTGTTTTTATATTCTTTTCTAATAAAATCAGTTAAACCTGGGAGAGATTATTTATCCTGATCCCTCATTTTACCAGTTAGAAGTCTGTTTCTCCCCCTTTTTTTTTTCTTTTTGATGCTGTAGTATATTTCTTTGCTCTGGTCTGTTGTTCCTGCTTTTCAGAACCTCAGATATATTAGAACACTTGGGGCCCTATGGTGATATATTCATTGGCAGCAAACTTGCATTTAATTTTTGATACATTGTAGTGATTGCTTTCGAGAACCTTCTTTTAAAAATTCTTCTTAGAATTCACATTACCTTTCAGCTCAAGAGCCTGTACTGAACCTAGGGTCACTTTGGCCACTTTACTATAGGAAGATAATGGACAAGGTATTTTAACTTGGATTTTTAACTTCTAGAATCACAGATTCTCGGGAGCCCAGTGAAGCCTGCAGACTCTTTGCTTCCCCACACACGGACATACACGTATGAATACGTTGCATCCAATGTCAGTGGGCCACGTGAAGCCCACTTTTGAGCATCTGTCTTTGTGCCACAAGCTCAATCTCAGCTCAAAGTATAGCAATATTGGCTGATTTCAAGTCTACAGGGATATAATATTTGAAACTCAAACTTGGCCAGGGTTCTTGCATTTTTCCCCTTGTGGCACTGTTCACAGGCTGTGGCCTGGTGGAAGGCCGGCTTTGGTCTGCCTTCTAAGCTGCTCCAGCATAAGTTCTCTCTCTTGGTCCCCTGCCACCTGGTTTTCTCTGGCCGCAGGTTCATGAAAAATATAAAATACAGTGAAGCCTCTTAGGACCACAGTAAACCAGTGGTTACATAAACAGTGCCAGAACAATTGGTGATCCTGTCTTCCTCATGCTGCCTTCTCAGCACAAGGAAAGGGGGGCTCTCTTCCATGCTTTCTTATTAGTTCTCAGGTTCCCGAGTTGGGGACCACTGGCGACCCACACTGCTACATTATGTGGTTGCTTATTATCAGGGTGTGTATCACATTACAAAAGCAAAAATGTATAGATATAAATACTTGCCTCCTGCCAAATAGTTCTTATTCCCTTATGAAGGTTGGAACTGCTCAAAATCCTGAGTGCCATTAACATCGTTGGTAGGAATATTCCGATGTCAATTTGGCAATATACATCACAGTCCTTAAAAATATGGATACTCTTTGACCAAATAATTTCCCTTCTAGGATTATATTTTAAGAGATAATAATATATTGAGCAAAGATTAATGATAAGAATTTGAATCAAGTGGTACTTATCTGAGCAAATAATTGGAAAAAAATGAATTCTTTAATAATAGGAAATCAGTTAAGTATTTTATGACATATCTATATTAAATATAATGATCTCTGTATGTTAAAATAATGACATAGGATATTAATAAATGGAGAAAATGTTAACAATATACACAACTAAGAATCAGGTTCCAAAGATGCATCTTCGGTATGATCCTACGGTGACACTGTCATTTCATCCACCATTCATTCTGGCCCATCCCCACTGAGTTACAACCATGTGATTAAGTAGCATTTACCCCATTCTCAGCTCTAGGAGTCAGCATGGCTGGGTTTAGCCAACCTTCTGATTGGAACAAGGTCTGAGCCAATCAGACCTTGGCCATAGGGTTGATTCCCATTTGGCCAAATCAGCATGCCACTCAGGACTCTTGTTTAGGGGTAGGACATAGGGACACTCTCACTCCCTGAATGAAAAACGGAAAGTAGGCAGCCCCGACTACCTTGGGGAAACATCCAGGACCACGAGGAAAACCAGCCTGAGACTGAAGCACAGTTAGAGCTGCAAAGCAATGGATTTGGAGCCCTGGTAAATCAGCCTGAAGCCTGATACCTCTAGGGATTTTCAGTTGTAGAATCGATAAATCCCATGTATTAATTAACCTAGCAGAAGCTTTGTTTCCTGTTCTTGCAATCAAAAGCATTCTAATGAACATGGTCTCTAATTATGTATAAAACAGTGTGTTTTTATATTAGAAAGTAAACAGCAAAATGTCTCTTGCAGGTAAGCTTATCAGAGATTTTTCCCTCTGCCTTGTGCTTTTCTGTAATTTCAGATTTTCTATAGTGAATATATTATTTTATTCAGAAAAAAAACAAACATAATGATAATTAGAGTCATAATCAAAATGATCATCTCAGCCAAAGCCTTCAGACCTTTAATTCCAGATGGTGATAAGACAAATGAAATAGCTCGTCAACTGGAGGCGTATTTATTTCTGCTTTTACATGTTTCAAAGCCATGAATACAAAGTTCTTAATTCTAAGAATCTTATTAATGCCTTCTAATAAGTTTATTTAAAACAATGTAAATCTGATGAGCTGCTCAAGGCCCACACCTACGTGTGCGCCCGTAAAGAACGGCCCCCGGTGTGCCGTGCTCATGCGGAAGCACAGTGGCCTGACCTTGGGGGCCCAGCTCTGCCGCTGCCTGGCTGTTGGCCTCGGCAACTGCTTCATCTCTCTGAACCTTAATTACTTCAGCTACAAAACCACGGGGTTGGACTAAACGTCATCTACAATCTTTCCAGCTGGGAAATTCTATAATTCAGTAAATGGTTCTCAATAATGATTTCTGTTTGAGCAGAACTGGTATGTACTGCTTGCTATAGGAAGTTAGGTTTCAACTTCCATGGTAACTTTCATGGATTGGGAGAGACTGTATGTGATGCTGTGTTAAGAAGGTTTCTGAGGGTCCATATGGACTTAGCAGGAAAAGGTGCTAGGGTCTATTAACAACATTGTCGTGGAGAAGAAAGTGACCGTGATTGCATGCAATGGTGGGTATCTGACTCATCAGGCTGGTTCGTACACACATATCCAACATTGTTCCCACTCCCTTTTTTAACATGGAGGACATTGTCCAGTATCTTTTCAAAATGAACTAACTGGGAAGGAAACGCATTGCAGTGTATCTGCTTCCTTTCTCCTGTGCCTTTGCTATCTCTTAATTACGGGTGGTAGAGACTGAATGGAGTTTGACTGAATAAAAGCAAAACTTTTAGAAGTGGAGACTTCAGATGGAGATTTCTTGCTTGTTCCTTACACTTGGTATTTCTTGTGGAAGGAGTTGTGAAGTAAAACTTCCTAGTTAGGTAGTAAATGTCCTGAGAGTGGTTCAGAGAGCAGGTAGGGCTGTCAGCGATGTTTGCAACCGTGTTCATTTCCTGCTTCTGTCAAATTCAACCACAGTGCAGATCTCCAGCAGAAACCTACGAATAAAGATCAACGTGCTGGAGCGAAGCCACTGGAGCTGGAGTCTGGAGCCATCTATCACTGTCATGGCAACGCCAAGGCCCCAGAGAACAGGGCAAATGAGCAGGTCTGTGCCAAGTGGAAACTCTGGGCTGCTTCTGGAATATGCTTTGTTTTCATGATTGCAGAGGTCGTGGGTGAGTATTTCCCCAGAAGTCTTCTCTGATTAGACAAGCACACAAAATCCTACATCCTCATGGGAGGGTTACCTAGGTTCTCCTTTTAAAATAAGAGTTAATACTTTCTGTAAGTATGAAGTAACATTGTGCTCAAGGTAGATAAGTTGGAAAATAGAAAGAAACAAAATAAAATTCATCACTGTCCCATATTTGAGTGATAACCTCCAATAAAATTATGAAGTGTTTCTGTACAATGTATTTTCTATTCATAGCTCAGTGTTTTTCTATATAACTGAGAGCATACTGAATGCTTCTGACCATGCTATCAAATATTCTTTAAAAACATTTTTATACCTGAACAATACACACTCCACTGTGATTTACATAACCATCTCTCTATTGTTAGACATGTAGGGATTTTTTTTTTTCCTGCTTAGGGACAATGCTGCAATAAAAAATCCTGAATAAAACTCTGCCTGCCTTTCTGTTAATCCCTTCAAAAAGGGTCCTAAAAGTGGAAATAATTGGTTGAAGGACACAAATATTTTTATTTCTTCTGGATGCATATTGCCAAACTGCCATCCAGGATGCTTAAAACAACTCATATATCTTCCAGCTTTATATGAGAATGATTTCTCTCCAATCTTTACCAGAACTTATTTTAATCTTTAAAATTTTTTCATTAATGCATAAATGAATATGCTTTATTTTAACATCTTTATTCTTAGAATTTTTTTTTGCATGCTTATTAGTTATCTCTATTTCCCTGTAAATGCATTAATTGCTTGCCTCATTGTATCTGTTTTTGAGATAATTTGTAATTTTCTATATTGATTTCTGGGAGCTCTTTATATATTAGGATATTAAACTTTTGATATATTTGTTAGAAGTACATTCTTAGTGTGCTGTTTACTTTTTAATTTTTGTTTAATTTTTTAATTTGACTTAGAGAAGTTTTAAATTTGATATACATTAGCGTATCAAACATTTTATTTTTAGCTGATTTTTTTTACCACTCCTTTACTATTGTAATGCTTAGTAAGCCTTCTCCAGCTACTGAAAAGATAAATATCACTTCGTAGTTATTCAGGTTTTTACAGTTAGTTTTAAATCAACATGAGATTAGGTATGTTCTAAGGACTGAAAATTCTTTTCTAAATTGCTAACAAAGCTTTCGGTATAATTTATGGTATCATTATTTTCTTCATTGATTTTTGATGTTTCTTTTATCATTTATCAAATTTTTATAAACAACAGAGTTTGGTTCTAAGGCATTTCATGATCCATGTTGCTGGTCTCTAACATATTTAATTAACACAAATTTATATGTTATAATATCTCATGTTCTTTCCTTATTATTCTTTGTTTAATGGAAAAAAACAATATTTCAGTTTATTATTTTAATTAAACATGAGAATCACTTTGTTCAGTTTCCTCCGAAATCTAATTATGGTTTTATTGGTACAGAAATTAATTTGGGAACACAAAGCTCTTTAAAATACACAGTTTTTCCTTCAGGAATATTATGTGTTTCTTCGTTTACTCAGATACTCTACATCTCTTACCAAAGTTTTGTGGTTTTCCTTTGTGTGTTTGTTTTAACACAGGGACAACCTATTTCTTGCTGGAGTTATTTATAGCTATTTGATGTGTTTGGTTTATTCTTTCTAGAGGTGAGTGGGGGTCTCCTTTTTCTCCTGTATTGTTCTCTGGAAGGTTAGTTTTTATTCTATACAGTTTTCATTTTGTAAAATCATTTTGTACTCAGCAGTGTACATATTTGAAATATTATTCTAAATGGGTCTCAGTCCATTTTCCTTGTTCCTCTCTCATCCATTCCCCCTGCCACGCCCCTAAGATAACCCTTTGTTGTGCAAAAAACCATATTTTTCCTTATTTTCAATAGTTACAACTCTTTCATATTTTTCATATTTTTGTCATGTTAAATAATATCTTATACTAAATCAAATCTATGTCCAACTAGTTAATTGTTAAATGTGTTCTGAGGGGTTAAGTATTTTTATTGTGCTAATGAAATATTCTTGTCCTAGTTTTTTTAATGATTAACCAACAATCAAGGATGAGTACTGACTTTTATCAAACATCATTTCTTTTAAATTTATTCTATTAAAAACAATTTTATCCATTGTGGGTGTGTATTATATTAATAGATTCCCTATTATAATATGATCTTTGTATTTCTGGCATTATGGTATTAATAACCAATGCTTACTATGAGCCATGAACTGTGATGAGTGCTTTCCGTTGTACTACCTTACTGCCGAAATCCCTGAGAGGTGGGTCCCATGATGGGTACTTTATAGGCGAGATACCTGAGGCACAGGAGCAAAGGGCTTTTTACCTGAGTCACGTACCCGCGGGTGGGCGGGCAGTCTGAATTTCAGGACCCGGCTCTTTGGCTCCCTCTATGGTGCTTCTCAAATAGGCTGAGGTCAAGCGTTCAGTCAATGCATTGCTCAATCTGAGTCACTCATCTTTTCATTAGGATTTTTATATCATTATTGATAGTGGACATTGAGCTATAGTTTTCTGTTCTGGAATCAGTTATGCATTTTTTTAAAAAGTTTAGTTTTAATAATAGCCTTTTAAAAAACACTGAAAGAGTATCTACAACACTGTAATTATCTCTTCCTTTTTAAGAACTTTCTGATAAATTGTCAGGCCTGAAGACATTTTTGGAAATAATTCTTTGATATATTTTTTAGTCTCCTCATTCATCGACATACTCGAAATTTCTACTTCTTCTGGCATATCTATGATTCAAATGTTGGTATATTTGAAGTTGTCCCAGAGGCTCCTTAGCCTATCCTCATTTTTCTTGATTATTTTTTCTTGCTGTTCTCATTGGATGTTTTTTTCTTCCTTATGTTCCAAATCATTGATTTCATTCTTGGCTTCAACCATTCCACTGTTGATTCCCTGTAAATTTTTCTTTACCTCAGTTAGTGTAACCTTCATTTCTTTTTCATGCTGTTGAAGTACCCAATGAGCGCCTAGAGCATCATCTTTCAGTGTTTTGAACTCTGCATCATCTGATAGATTGCTTATATCCATGTTTTTTTAGTTCTTTTTCTGGAGTTTTATTCTGTTCTTTCAGTTGGGCCGTATTTCTTTGTCTCCTCATTTTGGCAGCCTTCCTGTGTTTGTTTCTATGTATTAGGAGGAGGTGCTTTGATTCCCTTTCTTAGTAGTGGGGCCTATGGTAGAAAAGCACACCAGTAATTTGGATGGGGTGGGGCCTTATGTAGTCACCAGGGCGGGGCAACCCATGTGAACCAGGTTGATGGAGTCTCCAATATGGTGTCACTGCTCTGAGATTCTGTGTAGGAGGACTCAGAAAAGGGACAATGGCACTGCCTGGCCTCTGAAGTTTTGTCCAGGAGGAAGCTGTCCACTGCACTCACTCTGATGCTAGACATTCAGTTTCTCCCCTTATGCCGCTGGGGCCCTTCTAGCAGCTGCCCAGGTGCTGCAGCCCAGAGGGAGTGAGTCTGTATTTTAAGTCCATATGGGTCCTTTAATAGGAGGCTCCTGAAAATCCCACAGTTTCTTCTGCCACCCGCAACCCACATTGGTTTTTATAGCCAGAAGTTATGGGGACTAACCTTCCTAGCGCTGGAACCCTGGGCTGGGTGGTCTGGTGTGGAGCTGGGACCCCTCGCTCCTGAGGTATCCCTTCTAATTTTAATCCACCACTGTGGGTGTAGGACCACCTGTTCTGCATCTCTGTATCTCCGCACCTCTCTGTGTCTCTACCCCTCCTACCCACCTAGATGAATGTGACTTACTTAATTCCTTGGTTGTTGGGCTTCCATACAGCTTGATTTTCTAAAAGTTCTGGATGACAGCTGTTTTGTAGTTTAATTGTAATTTTTGCTCTGGTTGTGAGGAGACAGGCAGTGTTTACCTATGCCTCCATCTTGACTGGAAGTCCTAAACTAAGATCGGCCTCTGCTCAGGAGTCCAGGGAAGAGTGGGAGCCACCCCCACGCTCCACGAAGCAGCGCTATCCTTCCTTTTTCTTAATAAAATTATGTGCAGCTGTGAACTTAGTCTGAAGGTTTTGATATGCAATGTTATTTACTATTTTTTTCCAAAATAATTTTTTCACAAAAACACTATAAATAAGCTGCCTGGCTATTCGCTGTTACCTGTTATATGCTGTTACCCGTATTTTGGCTTCATTTTCCCTCTATTACCCAAAAGGTGGCATAAATTAATAATAACCTGATTGTAGACAGAACAGAATCTGCTAAGCTATTTTGTTTTGTACTATAATAACTAGCAATCAGAATTAATTGGTTTCTTTAAGCTATGGAGTCTTATGGCCTATATACTCAGACTTTTATAGCTTTTCAAAGCTGGAAAAGAACTTAGACCTATCCAGCCCAAGACAAATCCAGGGCTGTTAATAACCTTCTCCCAGTTGGTTTACAAAAATAATTGATACCACACAATTTCTAGAGCCAGGGCAAGTCTTTTGAAAGAACTGACTTAATAACTTTGTGGAGTTGCAAATAATTTACTTTTAGCAGGTCCAATCAGGAAAATACCCTTTGGAAACCCACTGACATCTTTGCCAGCGGGGTCTTCTTTTTCATTATTGGAAGTCATAGGATTATGGACAATACTGAACTGCTCATGAAACAGATGGACAAAAGGGAAAATCTAAAAAGCAGAATCCATTTGAAATGTGATTTGAAAAGGTGATGTTCTGGAAATCCACAGCCTTCCAAACAAAGCGCTGGCACTGCCCCACGCAAACACAGCTCCCGAGGGTGTGGAAACTGGCTTGTTTCCTCTGCCAATTTCTTCCTCTGATTTTCCCTGAATCCGTGTGGATGCTGAGAATTGATGACATCTTCTCCCCAGCTGATGCCTAACAACAGTCTGAAATGACATGGTCTTCCATTCACAAAACTCACTTTTCTCCTTGTATCTTTTCGTAATACCCAGTTGCTTTGCTTTTTAAATGACTTATATTTTAGGGAGTAAAATGGGGAGTTACTCACTTGGAGTGAGCAAATCAGTCTCCTTCTTTCCTTCTTGTTCCTCAAAATTAGTCTGTGAGCTCTAGTCTGACTTTCTTTTAAGAGTCAGAGGAAAGGAAATAAACGGATACTGACAGATGACTGTTTGGAATTCGAGCTGTATTTATTGAGTGGATTTTCCTAAAACATTGCTCTCATCATGGTAACTCTGTCTCCAAAATTCTGCCATGGCTCCCCTCTGCCTAGTTCAGCCCTTCACAACCTTTTCCCCATTATGACAGATGCGGGAAACGTTCCTGTGCATTGGGACAAACTGGCAGGATGCCGGTGGCAAGAAGAAGTTGGGCCCCATAGGCTGCCCCAACGGAGCGAGATCAAGATACTGAAAGCTCTAGCATCCTGGACAAAATAAAAAACAACAACCTTGCTTTGGCTTTCAAGTTATGCCACCATCTGGCTGCCAAACTATCGGTCTCTTTCTTTTACCACTTTCTTGCAACGTTCTTCTGTTTCAGCTGTTCATTCACTGAATGCAAAATAATCATTGTACCTGAATGTCTTCATGTCTTTGGTTCATGCCTTTTTATTTGCATGAAAAATCCCTCTCCACACTCTCCATATTCATCAAAACCCTGGCTATGATTCAAGAGCCCAACCCACAGCTCGCCTCCTCCCGAAAGTCATTTTGACCATGTCAGAGAAAGCAATTATCATCCTCAGATCACTCCTGCAGTATATGGGGTTTGAGCAAAGTCTTGAGGGAGGAGCAGAAACTGAGAAGGGCCTTTCAGAGGGAGGGGCCCGAATGAGCAGCACCTGATTATTGCTGTGGTCCCACAGACAGTAAATACCAGCCTTGTCTGGAAAGACTGAGTGGGTGGCTCTGCCACAGGACAGGAAATATGTACCCCTAGGAAGCAATTCAGGTGAGTCTGAGATACAGCCATATTTTGGTGCCACTGTTGATGGGGGACCAGTGAGCAAGCTTTCCCATACTTGTCACACTGGTGGCAGCTCTGGTCCTCCTGGCTCGTGCACCTCAGGCCCCTAGACAAAGCTGGGTATGAGGTGCCAGGCTGGATTCATCAGCCTCTGGGTCTTCGTGCAGGAAGACTGGGGGAAAAGTCTTCCTCTGTTTACTCTACAAATACTATGCTGAAATGACAAGAGCCTGGAGCTCCCAGAGGCCCACTTTTCTTGCTGACATGGAGGAAGTCTGTCTTCAGTAAGGACAATAAAGAGCAATAGCTGGAGACAGAGTAGAGTCCCGGCAACATTTTCGGAACCTTCGTCTGGGCTGCACCCAACCCCATCCCACCCGGGTTTGTTCTCTGTTGTTACAGTCAATACGCTATCATTTTGTTGTTGTTACTGTTTCAGCTCGAGTTAAGCAGTAATGAATTACAAACGAAAGGGCCGATCTAGGGCAGTGGTGCAGGGTGAAGCATGGTTAGTGGAGAATAAAACTAGAACGGTCGTTGGGAGTTCAAGGATCAAGAGGCTTGGCTGGGGAATCGGACTCATTCTGTAGGCTTGGAGGCATAAATGGCATTTTGAACAGAGGAGAACGAGGTCATAGAGCTGTGTTCAGAGCAAGAACTGGCCTCAGCTCTCAGGGCAGATGGGAGGGAGGAGTTAAAGAAGGCTGTAAGCATCAATGTGTCCTCTGTTAACAGGCCTTTGAACCTGCTGAATTGGGACTCTCTCTGATGACTTGTGAAAATTCCTCATTGCGGGAAGGCCATAAAGAGATGAGCTACAGCGCGGGTGTAAACATGTATCCCAGTTTGAAAAGACAGACTTACAGACATGGAGAACTTACAAAAATAAACTCAGCTATGGCCATTACTGGAAGAAGTTGAGAGTGGTCAGGAAAGGCGTCCGAAGTAGGACTACTGAGAGTTAGCAAGGATGGAGGAAGCACGATATTGCCAGGTAGAAATCCAGAGCTGGGGCAGATGGTGAGTATCTCGCAGTGAAAAAGCATCTCTCTAAGTAAGATAAAGAGAGAGGTGGCTGGTGTGATAGCACAAGCTTAGCTGGTAAGGGATCTTACTTTCTACCGGAGCCAGCGTGTCTCAGCAGTTTACCCCACTTAGATTTCTTCATGTTCCTGGTATTAAAAATTTAAGAAATGTCAAAACATACCACTGTTTGTATAGGTATGTCTTTGCCTATGCAAAACAGTGGTATGTTTTGAATACTCGGTATACAATAATTCCATAAGTTTTTGCCATAACCAGTTACATAGGATAATAATGCTATTAAAGAATTTTAAAAATATGGATAAATGGCATCCCAGGGTGTAGTCCTGTAATGGGAACCAACGGTAATGTCAGAGAAACATTTACTTCTTTCAGTGCTGTCAGTATGTCTCTGTTCTCCACAGCAAACATCATGTGCACTTAACACTGGCCGCCTGCATCTGAGGTTAAGATGAGACCCAGGGCCAATGGCCCTCCTGATCTCCTGCTGTGGTTGCCACCCCACAGGACCTGAGGAGCATCTGTGTCCAGAGCGCAGCCCTTAGTGTCTTGCCTACCTTGTTATACGTGCATTGCTTGCTACATCTTATCAAGTAATCCAGAAACATGAGTGCTGCTGCCTTACTTCACACCTTCATCAACATTTCCTTCGACTGTTACCATTGCGTGTTAACTGCTAGCTTCTTCTGCCTCCGAGTCAGTCTCCATATTGCTGGCAAAGATCTCTCTCTTAAATATAGATCTGATCATATCATAACCTTGCCTCAAAATCTTAAGTTGATCCCCTTATCTCATAGGATAACATTCCCATTCTTTAGCATGACATACAATTCCCCACATAAGGGTCCCCAACCCACCTTTCCAGTCTGACTTTCCAGTATTCCTCCAACAGTCCTCTCCTCCTACTTGTCCAAAAAGGTTCCATGTTCTTTCATTTCTCTCTGTTCTAGTTCCCACTCTTACCTCTTCCCAACAAACCCTTTTCTTCCTGCTAATTCTTACCCCTCTATCCTGTGAAAAGTCCCTTGATGATCCCAGTGAGGGTAGTTTTCTAGTCTTCTAGCCCATTAGGCACGTCTTCAGTATAGTGAGTATTAGACAGTGAGATCACCGAAGAGAGGGACTGTGGTTTTTTAACTTTATCTTTGTATAGCCTGTCCCTCTACCATGCACAGTAGGGGCTCAATAAATACTGGCTGGATGATTGAACTGTCAGTAGTTAAGAAGCAAATGCAAGTTCAGTGCAAACTACCTCTTGCAAAAAGTTTGCTCCATAGTCAGTCAGTATAATTGCTCAGTTTTTTGAATGGTTCTTAAAAGTAGTTCTGATGGTTACGAAATGGTCCCTGGTTCTTGGAGGTCTTATGGAAGGACCTCCATATTTGCACGGTCCTTCCAAAGCCAGGGCCTTTTCGTTCTCAGTTGTCTCCTGACTCAGCTAAGCCTGTCGAAGAAACCCTGTGAGACTTCATTTCCTTGACTTAGGCTATGATTTCAGCTCAGCACATAAAATCACCGTCATCATTCATTGCTGAGATGGTGGCGTGCTGCTTATCTGCGTGTAGTCATTTCCCGGGCTAGAAATAATGCATTATTAACACAGCTTCATTATCAGGTCCCGGTTTGGCAGATAGACCAACATTAGAGGATAATTAGAAGGACAGCTGATTTGTTAGCAAAATGTTGCTTTTTGGCTAATGAATCATTGTGATTTTTACACTGACAGCTCAGTAACAAGCTTGAAGACTACTTTGCTTCAGACCATTAAACTTTGACAAACTAGTTATTAACTGCAGCTAGAGCCCATGGTCTGAGGGGATTACTGCAATTATGAGCCATATACGTAATTTTTTATAATCATTAGTCCGCAAGGTGAGTCTGATGATGGAGGGGCCGATGACTGACAGCCTCCATTGCTTTTTAGTATAGAAAGCAATAAACAACTGCTGGGAGGACTATCAGTCAGCAAAGCTCGTTGCCGGGAAGACGCAACACGAGTAATAAAGGTTATTGCTCTCAAATGGCAAGCCCTGTTTGGGAAGGAAGAGACAAGGCTTTCCTTTGACTTCAATTTTAGAGGCTGGGGGTGTTTTCTCAAAAGGGAACTGGAGGGAATGGAGAGAGAAGCCCGGCAGGACTTCAGGGCTTGAGTTCTCGTCCTGTGCTTACGGGGTTGCTACACTCAGGAACCCCATTGGAAGGCGCTCGCCCTTCTCCTTACTGTCCCCCACTGTTCATAACAGGGGTCTCGAACTCAGGTGGACTATACAAATTAGTAGAGAAGAAAAAAGTGGTAAGGACTGTGGAAAAATTACAAGGCAAAAAAATGAATAAATAAAAAGATACGGTGGGCCATTGTGTCATCTGGTTTACAGACAAAATCCAGGAGCTCAGTTTGGAGTGTGAGAATCTTTGAAACTGGCCTGTGCCTCTGCAGCCTCACCTTTTTGCACTGCCCTTTCTGAATCCTCATGCCCTGGTCTAACAGGGATGGTCTCCAAGAATATCCACATTTTCCAGTCTCTGTACCTTTACTCCCCAAGGAATAGCCTTGCCCTTGAAATTCATTTCTTCTTGCTCAGATCCTACCCACTCTCCAGGTCTCAGTTTCTTTGTCAAATTGGGAAGAAGAGGTGGATTGAATCAATGTTAATATCTCTTCTAAGGTTCTGTGAGTCTGTGGCATTTTCACCAACTCTGGTAAGTATGCATATGAATATAGTTGTAGGCTGGGGCCCTAACACGTGTGATATTCGGCACCTCCTAGGTGGCCACATTGCTGGGAGTCTTGCTGTCGTCACAGATGCCGCCCACCTCTTAATTGACCTGACCGGTTTCCTGCTCAGCCTCTTCTCCTTATGGTTGTCCTCGAAGCCTCCCTCCAAGCGGCTGACATTTGGATGGCACCGAGCAGGTACAGTTCACCGATGGAGCATTCATGGCAGTGCAGTGCCTCCAAGTCAAACCAAGGATGCAAACAAAAGGGACAAAGCAAAGCCTTGCTCAAAAATCCCGCAGAGGCATGTCTACGGTGCACAGGATAAAACAGATATGTACATGGGAACATGTGTTGTCAGTGTTAATTCATCCAAGAGCCAGATTAATCAGGCTACGTCTACTCCAATGGGACGACAGGAACACATGGGCCACTCTGGCAACCACCCCAGCCCCAGGGTCTCATGTGTGGTGACAGCCACAATGACGTTCATTAAGTTACTCTGCATCTGGGAGGGAGGATGGGGGTAAATCTCCTAGCATTTTGCAAAGTAAGGCGCAGACAGCAAAAAAGCAAGTTGCAGAGATGGAAGAACTTCTTACAGGGGAGCAAGAACAGAAAGTGAAGGAGAACTGAGGGTGGAGTGGGGGCGGGCAACACACTGCCATGGCCAGACTTCGCCGAAAGGCACCACCAGATACCAATCACAGACCAGCAACTGTGGACTGTGGTTTTGCAAGCTTAGAATAAAAGGAAGTTCTAGTTTCATTCAGTGAGAGAGAGAGAGAGAGAGAGAGAGAGAGAGAGAGAGAGAGAGAGAGAGGGAGAGGGAGAGAGAGAGAGAGAGAGAGAGAGAGAGAAGATAATAAACATGGATAAAAAGAGTTTGTGACAATGTGACCCAAAGATGCTTTTTCAGTCCCTCAACAGAGCTACTCTTGGAAAACAATGTACTTTTGGCTGAGCACTCTTCATGTTGTCTGTCTAAATTATTACTTGTCCTTTACCTTTTCTGATACTATTGGCCATAGCTGTTCTATAAGCATAGGGTATTTTGTAAACATAGGGAGGACTTGGAATTTCAAATGCGACTTGTCTCATCCTGGCCATGAAATTCACAGACATACCAGAAGACCAGAGCTGCTCAACAGAACTCTGCTTCAGGGGAGATGTTCTAGAATATAGAGCATTACGTGGCCATAGAACACTTTACTATGTGGCTGGGGCTACTGAATAACTGGGTTTTTACTTTTACTGAATTTCAACTTAAACAGCCATGGGTGATTGACGGCTCTTGCATTAGGCAGTACCGTGACACAGAGGTGGAAATCAACTAGAACATCAAACATGTAATTTCATGGATAACTTTCTTCAGAAAGAAGCTAAGTATACAGAGTGAATTTACCTAAGGAGAATATTAAGTGTCTAATGAGACAGGTGGCAGGTGGAGATGGCAAAAATCATGACAATTGTACGTAAGTGACTAAAGTCTGGGGAATATGTCCCATGATGGGGAAAATGTTACAGTGTCCTGCGTTAAAGAGGGGAGGTCAAAATTATGGACTGTGCCTGACCACCGACTCATAGGATGTTTCTAGACCCTCATGGGCCTTGAGCATCCTTCTACAAGGCCCAGTGACAGGACGGGGTGAGGTGTTAAGGAACTCCTAAGCGAGCAAATGTCCTTAACTCAGCAGGCAGATTGAACACTATCTTGTCTTTAAATATTCATGTAAATGTCTTCATTCTGGTGTTTCTTTTCCTTACTGCTGCTCTTAAAATGCAGTGAGAGTGTTGATTTGCCTCTGAGCTTACCTCTGTCTTTATGGTATGTTGGGCTGGCAAATGAAACTCATTTTTCAAGTACCTTCCGAAGGATTCCCTTTTTACTATTTTAATACACAGAAGATGCTGGTGCTGGCACATCGTAAACGTTTTATGGCAAAATTAAGAGTTTCTAAATACCGTTCACTCTTTGTGTCTCATTATTTCATCTCCTACTAAGTTTCAATCATATTAGCACCTGCTTAAGTTAAAATCCCAAGGAAAACAGCGTGCGTAGGCAGCAATTAATATGCTTTAAAAATTTGCCGCACATTACTGCGTAACATGGAGCGTAATGAACTCAGATGCCGGCGTTTTATAAATGCAGCATAAAATTACTCCATCTCAGTGTTAATCTCCTTCCAAACTTTTGCTTTGTGAGTCAGGGTGAATGAGTTTGAAGCCTCTTTTAGGAATGGAGGGAACATGAATGCCATATTATGAGTCTTGGGGACATAAAGGTGATTCATAAATTGTTTGTATGCAGATGTCTGTGTGCTTACACCCTTAGAGATCCTTGGTGCCCTGCTGTCCATCCTGTGTGTCTGGGCAGTGACTGGTGTGCTGGTGTACCTGGCATGTGAGCGCCTCCTGCACCCGGATTACCAGATCCAGGCCACTGTGATGATCATCGTTTCGGGCTGTGCAGTGGCAGCCAACGTTGTGTAAGTCCCCATCCCCACCCCACCCCCCGCCACTGCCCACGAAGCCAGTCTGTAACACTGTCTGGACCTACAAATGTGTTAGTTGTCGTTGTTATTTTTTGTTTTTGTTTCTAGAATCCTCCCTGTTAGACCAGGGCATGTAATTTTGTTTTTGTTTCTAGAATCATCTCTGTTAGACCAGGGCATGTAATTCCTCCACTGGTGAGGGTGGTGGACACCTGACAGAGTGTTCAAATGACTCTCTGACTGAAAGGAAGGTTGGTTGCGCTAGTTTAAGTGCTTAATATTGGCTGCTAATAGCTACCGTCTGGAGTGCTTTCCTATGTGTCAGGGACTGTGCTAAGATCTTTTGGTCTACACTATCAAGTTCAATGTTCGCCACATCCCTACTTTACAGATTAGAAAACTGAAGCTCAGCAAGGTTAAATAAATTGCCAAGGAGGTGGTGTTGGGCCAGGATTTGAATCTAGGCCCACCACACTCAGAATTATGTCCTGGCCATTCTTCTCTGTCATGCACATAGGTGATTCCATATGGGATGTGACTTACTCCTATTGGCTTTTATTACAGGAACATATTATGGGTTCCCAGGGAGCTGGGTTGGAGGGGGTCTTACATTTTATTTACTTTAGTCCCCTTTCTACTTTTGAATGCTCTTTTGCGACATCCCCATAAAATGGTCATTAGTTTTATATTTTAACAGAATAACAAAATTTATTTCTCTCAAAAGCACTCTATCTTCTCTTTGCATTATTTTGACTACATGAAAATTCTTCCTTAGGCTCCGTTCACTAAACTCTCTATTTTCCGCTGGCTGGTCCGTTCTCTTAGCCAGGTAGTCTTATCGTTCTTATGGTACATGTGATCGCTGCCATGTTGGTCTGCTCTTCCCCAAATGAACTACTTGATTGCTTATGGCAATGGGGTTTTAAGGCCAGGGCTTTGATCCTTTTGGCCAGTTTGCTCCTTCCCATTTAAATAGGGTTGCCCTAATTCTGGAAAACCCCATTCAAAACTGTCTGTCTGTCTAACTACTTGTCATCATCTGTGATAAAAAGAATAATGGCCCCTCAAAAATTTCCACATTCTAATATTTGGCACTTCTAAATATGTTAACTTACATGATCAAAAGAATTTCTAAAATGTGATAAAGAATGGATCTTGACATGGGGAAATTATCCTGGATCATTCAAATAGGCCCAATGTAACCACAAAGGTCCTTATAAAAGGGAACTACAAGGTCACAGAGGAGAGAAGCTGCTGCATTGCTGGCTTTGAAGATGAAGGAAGGGACCTGGAGTCAAGGAAGGTAAGTGACATCTAGAAGGAAAGCTAAAGGAAAAGGTAGGAAAATGTGTTCTCCCGTAGACCCTGCAGAAAAAAACGCAATCTTGCACACACATTTTAAATTTCCGACCTCTAGAACTATAAGATAATAAATGCTTCTTGTTCTAAGCCAGAAAGGCTTGTCGCAATATGTTACAGCAGCATTTGGAAATTCATACGCTATCCATGCATCATCTGTTTGCCTATCTTGCGATGCAACATGGTATACGCTCTGCGGTAAGTGTATACATGAAAGTGAAGAAAACAGCGGTGGCCAAGTGTTTTTAAAGAGAGGGTGCAGTGGGATCTCTAAAACTGGAGGAAAACCTGAGCACGTGCACTTTGAAAAAGCATCTCAGGTCACTCTGATACCCTTATCTTGTGCCTGCCTCTGTCCCTCACCTCTTAGCTTGCAAACCATGCCTCAAAATCTCTGAGCTAAACAATCAGAAGAGTGGTATTTCACTTGCTGTCACTGACCAGGTCCCTATTTCTGCCCAGTTATGTTGAAAATCCAAGTCTGTTGCATTAGGAGACAAGCCAGAGCGCATGTTCTCCTGACGGGGGTCAGTGACATCATCTTTGCGTAGGAGAACAATATGTCCGCAAGGCAGCAGGAAGCATAAAGATATTCATAACTTCCCGAGTCATATGTCGCATAAGTTGTGTCAATGCTGTGCAAAGATGAAGGATACCCCTACCTAATGACCCCATAAATCTGGACCCTCGATGATTGAATTTGACTTTCTAACAGATACCTTTCACATTTTCTTCATACTGCAACTGCTTTTGAATTTGGATCTTAGTTTTCAAATGTTCAGAAAGACAATGGAATTGAAAAGCATTGACTTCCCTGCGGAAGCAAGTAACTATTACTGGTTAAGGATACTGAGTGACTGTAATGTTTTCTCCCAGAATTGGGATTACAGGTTTCAAGTGCAGCTAGAGGCTGTGTTGTCTGAATAGAGATATCGGAACCATAATTTGGGAATAAATTTATTCCCTGGGGATGCAAAATCAGGACAGAAAATTGTAATGCAGGTTGCAAAGGGATTCTAGGAGGAAAATTATTGACAGAGGCTTCAGGCTGTTACATGCTAAATTTTTTCTGCTTGAAACATTCCCTCCCCTCTCAAGCCTATTTGACTCTAACCTTTCAAGTCCAACTCAATTGTTCTGTCTTGCTAACTAAATCGGACTCCCTTGTTTGATTATCTGCAGCAGTAGTTCTTAGAACACTTATTACAATTAGAATTTTCCATGTATGTGTGTGTCTTTTTAAGTTCTCTGCATCCCCTTCATACTTAAAGACAGGATGGGGAGGGACCATGTCTGTTTTCACTCACTTTTATGCCCCAAATATTTAACAGTGCCTGGCACACACGGGTCCCTACATAAGTTTTTGTGTTTTTGTTTTTTAATAAAATGAGTGAAGAATGAATGACAGTGTGATGAGCACACCTGGCAGCCCTGGAAAGAGCATCTATTAACTGACAGCTGTAGGCAGCAGGCTGTCTGAAGAACCTTAAATGGTAACTCCTGACCGAGGGTTAATCTCTGCCCCAAAACTGATACTCTGAAAAGTGTACATTATGTAATGAATTTTGGTGGAGAGCAGTCAGTTCGCTTTGTGATGATGGCCTGAGATTTAACAGACACTTTACTGAAAATAGAGGTATAAAGTATTAAACAATGATTTTTAAAACCTTTGCAACAAAATGTACAGAAAAAGTTTCTAGGCAAAACAATTCTTGCTGGCTATCAATAAAAAATTTCTCATTTTACCTTTGGTCTAATACCTCTTGAAGTTGTAGATAAGTTGAATCAGGTACATAATTTATAATGGCTACCACTTAACTCTGATGTGAATAGGAAATGTTAAATTTTTTCAGTATTATAAATATACATCTATATATACATTTATAATATTTTAATATATCTTGGTGTCTGGATAAAAAACTACATAGATAAACAAGCACAATATATGCATCATTGGCCATATGAAAATTATTCAATTTCAAATTCTCATGCAAACGAACAAAATTAAGGGAAATAAAAGATTTAAAAATTCCAACCCTGATGAAATTCACTACTTATTTTGTTTTATCCCTTTCTGTTGCTTTTCGCATTTCAAACCAGTACATTTAATTAAGTTCCCACCAAAGCTGAGCTTTAGCCTGGCTCGGTGCCTGACATGTAGTAGGCCATCATTAAGTGATATTTCCCCTCCTCATCGTCAAACATGTGAATTTCACCTAAGAAGTAATGCTTTCCAGGTATAATGTGAAACACTGGCATCAGGTGGATGGAAGGGAAATCTGAGGCGAATCTTCATTGTCTGTCCTCGTGTGAAAAATGTTAAATACTATGATCCACTTGTGTTCAAAGTTAGTCCAAAATAGTGTATCTTAAAACATAACCATTTCAATTATCTGCCAATTTGGATAATCTGTGCTACTGTCAACTCTTCCATTACAATGCATAGGTTTTTAAGGGCTAATCTCATGTGTGCTGAGAATGCTCTTCTCTCGTTCAGACTAAGTGTGATCTTGCACCAGAGACATCCTGGTCACAGTCACAAGGAAGTGCAAGCTAACGCCAGTGTCAGAGCAGCTTTTGTGCACGCCCTTGGAGATCTATTTCAGAGCATCAGTGTGTTAACCAGTGCGCTTATTATCTACTTTAAGGTAAGTGTGTTTGATTTCACCCACTGTCGTAGTAATTTTATAGATCAATCGTATAGAAGTGGATCCTCCAATATTGATTTCAACAAAGGTGCACGGATGATGTTTGCCCAAGCAAACTACTGCGCAAGTTTTCAAACGAACAGGCAGACACTCAAAGCCTAAAACATTAGATTTCCCAAAGTCTTAAGAGTTATGTCTTTAACTGTAGGGCTTCCAGTCGTTCAAGAAAGCAGTTCCTTTTGTCATGGGGTCAATATGGACCACAATGGAACCATAAACATCTTAGGGGTCTTGGGTTGTAGCAACAGAAAAGATCTCTGGCTCACGTAAGCAAAAATAAATAAATAAATAGTCTATGTATATATACATATGGGCTGAAATTCATTGGATGTACTCCCAGACAGAACTCAAGGTACAAATATGGGTGACTTATTTCAGAAATGATCCAGCTTCTCCCAGACACAAGGCTGAAATGAATGTGACTCAACCAATTTTTTTTTCATTTCTTGTTATTATGCTGAAGATTCATATTTCTGGGAAAGGGAGTCTAGCTGACCTAGTTCAGTTCTTGTGCCTGCTGCGTGGCCGGGGGGGAAGGTGGAGCACCTGAATGACTCTCCCGCCAACGTCACTCACAGGAGGGGAGAGGTGACGGCTCTCCAAGCAGTCAGGGTGGGACTGGAAGGTGGGAAGGGATCTGGGTGGGTCTCTGGCCCTCAGGACACATTCACGACAGATCTCTGTGTGACAGTACTGAGAACTAACAGGGGTGGTTTAGAGTGGAGGGAGGGGGTGAGGGAGGAAAAGAGCATCGATCTCTGTTTGCATCATGACAGCCCAGTTAGTGGGGACTCTATGCTATTTTTACTAAAAAATGAAAATGTGTAAATGCAAATTACAAAAACATATCAGAATTCACTTGTGCAAATGCTCACTGAAAGCTTTAAGTTTAAGGCAAAACACTTCAAAATTATATGGGTTGGTGGAGTTTGAGGATAGGCTTATAAAGGTTAGGTTGATGCCAAGTTTCTTAGAGATAATGAGGCACAGACTTTTCTGAGGCACGAAACTGCATTGGAGGCAGAAGAGCAGGCATTTCAGCCCGAGGCTAAGGGCTCCAGTGGTAGCGAGGCGAGGATGAGGCCTCGGCTCGTCCTCTCGGGATGGCCAAAGATGGCTGCCTCAAGTCGTGCCATACTGGGGAGGGGAAGAACAAAGTACCCCCAGTCTGCCAAGACCAAGCTCCAGCTGTGCCTTGGTCATATGCAACCTCTGAGCAGATGACACACTTTCTTATCATCAAAATTAAGGCTGAAAAGTCAGTGGGCCTTGTGCAAATCAGTCCATCACACACTCTGTACTTCTCTTAATTTCAGAGGAGTTAAATCAGGCCTCTTGAGAAAACTCAAGGATATCTTTCCCTTTAAAGGTGATACACTTTACTTCTTAAATTATGGGAGAGCATGTCCTGTAGTCTTTCTTCTTCTGTCACTGGTTGTTTAAACCTTAACAGAAGGATTAAACCTTCAGAAAGTGTTGCCTCTGAGTTGGATGTCAAGTGTCAGGGGGGTGAAAGGGTGATGGACAGGGAAGGAAACAGGGAGCTTTACTGATTTTGTTAATGCAATTTTCTGCCAAGGAGGCACAGATTCAGTTAACCGAAGTCCCTGTGTTTTCTAGCCAGACTACAAAATGGCCGACCCCATCTGTACCTTTGTCTTTTCCGTCCTCGTCTTGGGCAGCACTGTCACCATCCTGAAGGATTTCTCCACCTTACTCATGGAAGGTAGGAATGATTTGACTAGTATTCCCGGAACCCACGTTTCCTCTCTCCTGTGACCACACTCTGTATTAAGGGTGTGGCCTGTTAAAATGCATCACAGAGAACATTTAAACTGGTATGGAATTGGGGGGAAAACAAATACTATGATTTTCTTTCAGATGGGAACAAGTAAAAAGTATTGGCTTCTATTTTTCCTCCAACGAATGTTCAGTGATATGGCTCAGTGTAAAAACAATATGTGTAAACACTAAAGATAAATGTGGAGGAAGTAATTGCAGAGATATTAGGATATCTCTAAGTGTACAGGAAAGACCCAAGAAAGGCTGCATAGATCTGTCCTTCAGGCAGCATTGTAACTATTGTGAAGGATTTGCCTAAAACCCTCGTTAGCCTAGGCCAGTGGTTCTCCAGCTGTAGTGGCATCAGAATCACTGGGAGGGTTTGTTAAAACACAGGTTGCTGGGCCCACCCCCACTGTTCCTGAGACAGTAGGTCTGGGGTGCGGCACAGGAATTTTAATTTCTAACAAGATGCTGGGGACCACACTTGGAGAACCACTGGACTAGCCTTTCCGTTCCACTAACAGGATTTCTTTAGGAGGGTTCTGTGAACAACGCCCAGAAAATTCAACCAGAACCAGAGGCGGGCATTATGTCGAACATTCAGATGATCAAAAGTACTTGGATATTGGCTGAACTTTTCTTTTTTGTCTAGCATATTTTGATATAAGGTAGATGTAGTTTCAGAGGGCAGTTGCCTTCAGCGTAGCTCCCATTTCCATAGTGTTTACTGCCCAGGCTACGTTTGTGGGTTCTGTGCTCAGCGGGCACCATAATTGTTGGCAGATGATAATGTTGACAGTAGCGAAACAAAATGGAGTCAAGCGTCACCGAGTAACAAGCGAACTTCCTTGCTCTGGAGGTGACAATGTTTGGTTTGACAAGTCACAAATACATCCATTTCCTTTCCTGAGCTGCAGCTGGTGTTGCTCTTACGGAACTTACTGACTGAAAGAGGGACAAAAGACAAATTGGTGCACAATTTGAGATGACTATTCCACTTTCCCTGTCTTTCAGGATAAATCTTCACTGCTGAATATCTTTATTATTTTATTTAAAGAGAGGACAGCTCATGATTGAAACTCTCCAATAACTCCTGCTGGGTAGATGCTTAATTTTTAAACTAGGTTTTCAAATTAGGTTAGCATAAAAGAATACTTATCTTTGGTAAAATATTAAAAGAATATGGAAAGGTAAGAATGAATTTAAGAAGTCTCCTCATTTTCCCACTTTCGAATCCTCAGTCCCATTTATCAGGGGCAATGCCTACTAATAAGTTGACATATATCTTTCAAAGATAACTATGCCTTTATATATGTACATGTTATATGTACACACATAAAAATACACATATATACCATATATGCAACACATGCATAGTATGCATATGCATGTATGCACATATGCATTTTTTTAAACAAATGGGATTCTGCACTTGTTTATTTCACTGGGAGATCTTTCCGTATTAGTACATCCATAGAAATGCCCCCTTCTTCTCCCTAGCTACAAAGTATTCCACTGTATGCATGTACTTGCTATTTGATGGGCATTTAAAACAATGGTATAATTGCCATTCTTGTACATTCATTTTTTTTGCACTTGTATATCTATGGAATAAATCCTAGACATGTTATTTCTGTCAAAAGTTCTGTTCATTTTAAAATTTGACAGATATTGCCATGTCTCCCAAAGATACTGTATCAATTTCCTCTTGGCCAACAGAATATGACAGTGCCCAATTTCTCACATGCTCACCATCGTTGGGTACTGTCGATGGCTGGTTCTTTTCTAATCTGGTAGGGGAAATCTTTTATCTTATTGACTTCACATGCAATTCTTTGAGTCATGTTGAGTGATTTTTTCATATATTTATTAACCTGGGAAACTATTTTTTAAACACTAATTTGAGTACTTTCCTGGATGCATTAATATTTTTGCAGGCTCTCCCTCAGGGAAGAAAAGGTTTCTAGAATGTGATGGAGCACTGAGGTCAGTGGGAGCACATCCCGGTGCTTGTCAGCATTATTTCATAGAGTGAAATAAGTGACAGTGGCCTTGTGTTCTCTATAAATGTAAAGACATAAAGGAGGCAAGAGAGAAAAAGGGTAATGGGATCATGACTTCATCTCAACAGTCCTAGAGAAATGGTAGCAGGTCTTCCGAGAGTCAAAGGGAACTCCCCAGAGATGATCCACTAGGCAGAATGGGTAACTTCGGGTCGCAATACCTAGAGTCTAGTGTTTGCATAACACCTCACTCGGAGCATGAACTCTGACACTCAACTTATCTATGCAACCTTAGCAATGCTTTTTAACTTCTTTGTTTCCTAGTTTTCTTTCTTCCAGTTAGACAGAAATCATAACATTGATAACTATCTCTTAAGTATTAAATATTGATATATAAACACTGATAACTAGCTCTTAAAGTTCTTGTAAATATTAAAGTAAAATAATCACTATAAATAAAGCGTTTAGCACAAACCTCGACCTACAGTAGGTTCTCAATAAAGGTATGTTATTATTATGATGACGATGACATAACAACTTCACCCACAACTCTGTACACTTCCTATGGCTTACCTGAGACAAAAGCTCCTTTAATTTGTTTCTGGTATCCTGTGCTTTGTGCAACTCATTCAGTAAAAGTACATGTGGACCAGTTCTTTGTTAACCTCCATGAAACAATATGAAGTGGGATTAAACTAAAGTAAAACTGTAGAGAATATTAAATGAGCCCTAAGGAAAAAATCCCCGTGACCAAGTTCCTCAACTTCTAGAAAGCAGGGTTAAGGATGCCCTATACATTTTTTTAAGTAAATGCTTCTCAACTAGGTGTTCATGACACCCTGGGAAGCTTTTTAAAAATACTTAGGCCCAGGCCCCATACCCAGAGATTGTGATATAATGGACTGGGGTGGGGACTAGCTTTGATGTTTTCTAACACGTGGCCAAGCTTGAGGACCACTGCGAAGGAGAACCACTGTCCTGTGGCTTATAAATGTTAGTACAATGGTTCTCAACATTGAAATTGTGTTAGAGTCATCAAACAAGCATCGTAAATCCTGATGCTGGGTCTTACCCCAGAGAGTCTCATTGGTCTTGCATGTAACCTGATCATCAGGATCTCTAGAATCTCCTCCACGACACTAATGTGCATCCAAGGTTGAGAGCCACTCTAAAAGTCTGTAGGTTTCAGAGCTGCATCCACAGACATTTTCCACGGGAGGATGGGAATGCTGCCGGGGCACGTTTATTTTTAACAAACACACCAGGTGTTGGCGTGCTGTATATATGACTTAAGTAGAGGCTCAACAGTGGTTGGCCTTAGAAATCTCTTCTGTAGCATTCTTTTTGGATCTTCGTCAGTTGACAGGGATTTATTATTGCAGCCAATGGCGTTTCCCATTGTTGGGATGGTCGAACTGATATCTTTCACAGTTCTAACTAACCATTGGCTCCTTCTGTAGTGAGCCAAAGCAAGCAACTTCACTTTTCATACCCTCTAGTCTTCTATATGACAGTCCTTACAATGTTTGAGAAAACACGCTCTACTTCCTTAGCCTGCTTGTCTCCAGGCTCAAGACACTCCAGTCCTTCAGCCCCCAACAAATAGCTGATTGGCTGCCTCGCAGGTCACCTGCCTTCCTGTGCTCCACACTGTTCTTTTAGAAACAAGATGACAATTAAACTACTACATTCTGTGACCTGAACTTTAAACCCTAACTAATGAATCTAAATTAATTATTTTTAAAATTAAATTTTAATTTTTACTGAATTCATTAGAGTGACATTGGTTACTAAAGTTATATAGATTTCTGGTGTACAATTCTATAATACATCATCTGTACGCTGTATTCTGTGTTCACCACCCCAAATCAAGTCTCCTTCCATCACCACTGATCCCCCAAAGCCTCTTCTACCTCCTTCCAGTCCCTTTCCCTCAGCAATCACCATGCTATTGTCTGTATCTATTAAGGTTTTTAATTTTTGCTTAATCCCTCCACCTTTTTCATCCAGTTCCCCAACTCCCTTCCTCTCTGACAGCTGTCAATCTGTTCTCTATCTCTACAAGTCTGTTTCCATTTTGTTTGAAAGTTTATTAAAGTTTTGCAAACTGAACTATAAAATGGTATTACAATGTTAGGATCACCTATTGCCGCAGTTAACTGAAGTGGCCTGTTGGATAACAAACACTGGAATAGCATCGCAGTTTACAAAGGGCAGCTATTTTCTGATGTGCTCCTCAGAAAACTCTGTGAGCTACATATTGTTCGTATAACCCTCATATTATTACAAATGACGCTCAAAATTAGAGAAGTTCCAAGATTTGGGTAAATTCAAAATAGCTGTAGCCAGAATGCTAACCCAGGATTATCTGACACTAAATCCCAGGTTAATTCATTTTCCTTCCAGAGTGTATGCAAAGATCATTGGGAAAAGCACAGTTCATTTAATAATATACCCTGCAAATGAAGGATGATCACTGCTGTTGATTATTGCACAATAAAATCTGCAAATATTCCTCATGACCTTTTGATTGACAGTAAGCCCTTTGCAGTTGGTGAATCTGATTTGTACACATTTGAAACAAGGAACCATAAATGGAGAGGGGCACATGTTGGTATCCGGGTGAGGACTCTGCAGACCCAATTAGCCACTGCAATGAGCTATATTCAGTTGCATAACAGCAACCTCCCATTCAACAACCTCCCACTCTTTCCTTTTGTCAGGGGTGCCAAAGAACCTGAGCTACGACGCTGTGAAAGAGCTCATCTTAACGGTGGACGGGGTGGTGTCTGTGCACGGCCTGCACATCTGGTCTCTAACAATGAACCAGGTGATTCTCTCGGCACATGTTGCTGCAGGTCAGTGAGTTCTGTAAACACCCTGGACAAAATTCAGTCCTTGTTCTGTAAACTCAATAATTTTCCTCCTCCTTGTAGAGCTTCCCTTAGTGCCTGCTGCCTGTCAAAACAACTGTGAAGTGTTTTTGTATTACCAAGGGCCTTTGAAAACCATCCCTCCTGTCAATGTCGTCATGGCAACAGTGATGGTTATGACATCCCTTGAGGCCAACGGAAGAGGGTGAAGAGTAGAACAAAGGGGTAAAATGCCACCCAAACTTCAAGACCTTAGGCTCTGAAAAATTAGACTTCACCTGTTTGACTTGGCACCCAAACAGTTAGTTAATTAATAGGAATGATTTCAACAATTAATCTCCATTGAGCCTCTCCTGTGTATAGGACACTTTGCCTATCACCGAAGATGGGAAGATGAAGAGTGCACAGGTTCTGTCCTTAAGGTTCCCACAATCTAAAAAACATGCTAGTAAAAATTAATGATTGCCTTTTTTACTGAGTGGTTAGAAATGCTATAACCATGTGAGATAATACTGAGGATGCTGGGTTTATTATAAAAGCTACTTTCTCAAGTAGAAAGTGATTTTGTCCATGACATGTTATAAGGCTAAGAAAGTAGGTGGTGGGAGGAGCCTCACTGCCTCACAAGACAGCGCAGGCCGAGTATGATCTATTAGGCTGCTAAAAAAATAACTTAAGAACTTACTCAGAGGCAGGATACAGGGACGTCGGTGACAGTCATTTGAGGACTTTGCTTTCTCAGACATCCTCATCTTTGCTGAGAGGCTCAGATCTGGCTACAGGGAATTTACAGCCTCCACTACACCAATATTTTATTGCAAATGGAAGAATCTAGTAATCAGGTTACTATGGAGGGAACTTTACAGCCTCCTGACACCTTTGGGGACAAGAGAAAAGATGGAGTGAGGGTTGCTGTTCTAAGAAAGGTCTGTGGGGAGCTCTAAATGCTTCCTGCCTCCTGTCACTAGTCTTGATATAGCTTCTGATTAGATACAAAGGCTGCAACCCAGAGGTCCCTCGGGACTGGGGAGCAAAGTTGTATAAGGAATAACAGTTCTGTCTTGGCTTTTTCCAGGGCTCATTTCCCCTTCTATAAGCAGCTCCTAGGAGTGCCAGGCCCCAGAGAAAGCTGTGAGGAAGAGCTCCCGCAGCGACAGGGTACTTTGCTGCACTAGAATTTCCCCCCTGCCTTGTCTGTGCGGATGTAGCTGATTGTCAGAGCCAACCTGCCTCCTTCTGAGCGCTTGGCTTGTGCCCCACCCCATGAGGTGCTCAAAGCTGGAGGTTTAGTAGTCACCTGTGTGTGTGCACTCAATGCCAGTCTCACCGTGGCTCCTTTTCAACAGCAGCCGGCTGGGACGGCCAGGGTGTTCGGAGAGAGATTGCTAAAGCCCTCCGAAATAGCTTTCCTGTGCATTCACTCACCATTCAGATGGAGTCTCCAGCCGACCAGGACCCCGACTGCCTTTTCTGTGAAGAGCCCCGGGACTAGTTCGGCCACGCTGTCAGCATCCCAAGTGTAACAGGTCACTAAATGATGCTCTGCAATTTCTGAAACATAAGAAATAAAGAGCCAAAGTTAAGATGTTTGAGAAATTGATGATACAATATAGGGCACATTTTATACTTCTTTATTTAGCTCCATGCACCATGAATGAGATGAATTTAGATTCACCCATCAATTGGATTATCAGCTCATCAGTAGCTATGTTCAGTTTCAGGAATGTGTGTGTAGGTCATCCCCGATGGGGGCGGAAATAACAGCTGTCTGTAACCGCCGGCGATAAAAACTCCGTTGCCCTTCGGTGGCACAGCCCAAGGGTGAGTGGGTAAAAATGAACTCAGGGAAGTCTGATTGGGAATCTATGGCAGGGCAAAGAGTCACAGAAACTTCCCAAAACCCGAGAAACAAAAATAAGAAGAGCCAAGTCAGAGGTAAAAGAGAATCTGGAGGTCTAATAGTTCTTGAGAACTTGACTTTTTCACCAAATTGTCAAGTGGTAATATGATTCGGGGCAATTTTTTTTAACCCTCATCTGAGGACATGCTTATTGATTTGAGAGAGGGGAAGGGAAGAAGAGGGAGAGGGAGAGAACCATCTACTGGTACGCGCCCCAACCGGGGACCCAATCCACAACCCAGGCATGTGCTCTGACTGGGAATCAAACCTGTGGCCTTTCAGTTTATGGGGCAAGGCTCCAACCAACTGAGCCAGACCAGCCAAAGAGGGGCAATTCTTTTGAATCCTTGTCTATCAACATCATTATTCATTAAATGGGGTAGAAGGGCCCACTCTTCATCTTGCTTATGTTATGCTGTAATATGTCTGAAACTATTGAATTATATTTTACTTCTCTGTATAAAAATTCTGTACAAATTAAAAATTATGAAATTACTGTTTCTTGGATGTTTTCATATGGTATGACTGATGAATAAAAGAAAATGAGAAGACATAGAGACATAAAGCACTTATCCCAAGTCACATGGAAAATAATTTAATCAGATAATTGAGATAAGAACTCCCAGGTCTTGAATAATATTTATGGAGCACTGACTATTGTCCAAGTATTATACTGGGCTATTTATCACCTCGCTGCATTCTAATGATAATTTTGAGAAGCTGTAGTTAATATCATCATTGTACAGATAAGGACATAAGGCTCATACAAGTTAAGTAAATTAACCATGTCATTTATTCATTCACTCAAAAATATTTCTGGAGGCAGGCTACTGACTGAGCACTGGTGAACCAAGCTGACAGGGCCTTTGCTTTCATAGAGCTCTTTCCCTTTTGTGGGAGAAACAGGCATTATACTAATAATAATAAACACCACCGAACACCACCAAGAAAGTAATACAAACAGCGACAAGTGATGATGAGGGAAGGGAGGCCGATCGAGATTGGGGGCAGGCGATGGACAGCCTCTATGAAGAAACAGCTTCCCAGTTGAGAGCGGAACAAAAAAGCGGGTGGTAAGTAAATGAGAAGTAGGAGGAGGCTGGTTCGTGAAGTGTCAGGTCGTGACTGGGGACACTGAGGAAAGAACCTGGGGTCTCTGAGGAGCAGAAGGAGGACCTTGTGACTGGGGAGCACGAAGTGAGGGGTGAATTAAAAAGAGCGTGAAATGGGAGAGATAAGAAAGTTCTAGTTGGAAAGTAGCTGAAACCCGGATGTATTTTATCCAAAATGTCATCTATGCTTTATCTTTGAACACTTTTATTTTTTGGTTGTTTCTTCTTCTTTTTTTTTTTTAAATTACAGTTTACAATCAATATTACTCTGCATTAGTTTCAGGTATGCAGTGTAGTGGTTAGACCACCATGTACCTTACAGAGTGGTGGTCCCCTGATATTTTAAGTACCCACCTGGCCCCATACATAATTATTACAATCATTTTGACCAAGTAATCTGCATTGACAATGAGCTATCCTTTCAGAACAGTGTGCAAAAGATGAATCAATGTTCTTAAAAGAATGAGATGAAAAAATTCCCGAGTTTAAAAGCTAAGGTCATAGTGCTTTCTTAATGTAGCCTGTCCTAGGAAGCACTAAACTTATACCATCTCTACACAGAGTGTGGCTAAGGAAAGTGGAAACCTGAACTAGTGGAAATGGTTGGGGGCTGACCTTCCAAAGGACCTTGCCCCAGAGAGCTTGCATTCTGCCGGTGACACTGGGGACATGAAAGGCAGACGTGAACGGCGTGGGTGGTGGATGTGGGTAACTCTGTTGGACACACGCACATGAGAGGGAGTTAGAAACGATGGTTGCTGTCCCTTTCTGCTTCTTCCCAGATCTGTGACCTTGAGCTGGTCCTCACTTTCTCTGAGCTTCAAATTCCTCATCTAAAAATGGGGGTCACATTCAATATTTTTCACCAAGGGATTTCTGTTAGAATAACATAAGACTATAGCTGTAAAGGGCCGTTTTTATGTATGATGAAAGTGAGCGCTTGATAAATGTTCTTTTCAATCCAGGTTCTCTCGACCTCAGTATTATTGAAATTTTAGGCCGGGCCATTCTTTGCTGTGGAGGGTTGGGACATGAAGCCTTGAGCTTGAGACGGCTGCCTTTTGACACAAGGCCAGGGAGACGAGAAATAACTAAGGCTGCTCCGTTCATCCCAGGGTCACTGCTGCTCACTTTCCAGGTCCCCCATCCAGGGGGCAGGAGTACGTAATACGATTTGTCTGAAACCAGGACATTCGAACAGGGCTCTGTTTTCCTCTGAGACAGTGTTACTGTCTCTTACAGCGAGGGGCACTGGCTCTCGCTCTTTTTCCCTCCTTGCCCCCTGGACAAAGGCGGAGTCTGTCTGCTTGATCCAGGCCCATGCGCCACTCTGTCCTTTCCCTTCCCAGCTCCTCTGAGCCCAGAGCTGAGCCGGTAAGTTAGACCAAGGTCGACTCTGCAGACCTGACCATCCACCTCCCGTCCCTCCCTCTTACTCCTCTGCACAGGGAGAACTGAATGTCCTGCTCACAAGAATTAGACTGAAATAGTAGAAAAGAAATGGCTAGCTCACTTCAGTCCCTAGCCCAAGCGGTTCATTCCAAACCATGAAATATTTCACTGGGTTATCGGATCCAGACTCACACATTAGTGATGTGATATTTTGATTCATATTGTGCTATTATTCTTTGTGTGGCAACTTCTCTTCCCCATGGGGAAGACGGGAAAGTAACAAGGCCAGATCCTCTCATTCTGAGTCCTTGTTCATGTAATACCATCTTACACCCTCTCAACTTCAGTCTGTGCCTCCAACAAGGAGAAGGAGATGTTCAGGAAGAGTTAGGAAGTCCCATTTTGAGTATGTTATCTAAATATGTAAATGTCCACTGGGCAGTTAGAAATCTGGTCATAGACCTTAGGGTAGAAAACTTCTTGGGATATTTTTCTAGTCTGGACATGTGTATGAATACAAAGAGAGGATTTTTATAACTAATCTTTATTTCCTTGTCACATGTTGGCCATAAATCCCTTCTATTTTATCTTTAAATTATAACATCTATTGCAAAACATCATACAAAAGAACATATTTCCACCTCAGATAACTGCCTTTATCCAAGTGCTAAAGCATTGGGACCAGCGAAAGAATGCAGTTATGGAAACCCAGAGAACTGCAAGATAAGCCTACAAAACATTTGACTTGTCCTCAGCAGTTGGTGCCATGTATAATTTAAATATTTACCTACAAAAAGACATAAAGTGGATGTGAGTAATTCATTCAGGCCACAAGCGTGATCTGAGCACCTGCTGTGTGCTAGGCATTGAAGCTATAAAAAGGGATCAGGCACCGTGAGTGCTTCCAAGCCCTGACTATAAGTCAACATCACCTGTGGAGAGTAAAATAAAATAAAGATATGCCGGTCTATACCCTGGAAATCTTGAGCCAGTGGGTCTCATCTGGAACCTGAACTTCTAAATATATGTTTTTTAACATACCAAGAGATGATTCTAACAACAGCCATAATGTAGCAGAACTTCATCCAAAGGAACAGGGGATTCAGACACACACTCAGATACTCACAGTAACATCCTGCATTGCAATGGTGTGGATGGGGGATAAGGGGACACAGAGAAAGTGATGAGGATTGCAGTGTGGGCATGGCCACTGAGGCTTTGTGTCATTGAGGTGACAGCCATGCTGGACTTTGTATTGTATCTGGGGGTTCTCCAGGTTGATAAAGAAAAGGATATTCTAGATAAAAAGATTATGTGCAAGGTATGTTTATGTTTGTCTGCTAGTTTTTATTTAAAAAGCAGAATACATGTGGCAAAAGAAATTTTAAACTCTGTGATCTTCAAAACTACATAACTTTTGCTACTTTATCATTACTGATGTAGAGAACAGGAGTTATGTCTTCGATGATTTTTATGTCATTGTCAGCACCTCGCAGGATGCTGGGGGCCTAGCAGGCATTAGTAATTGTTGAGGCGATGACTCTAGGGCGATATGTGGGCCTTGTCATTATTTTTCATTTGCATTTGTATTTTTCTGAAATTTTGAGGGCCAAGAAAACATTGACTTTGACGAAGGAGGTCACATCTGTGCATCTCTGCAAATCAATCAGCGCGGCTGAAATAGCTACTTAGCATTCTACTGACAGCTCGCCCTGCTGGGGGGAGACAAATAGACTTGTCTGCCACCTCAGTAAGCGCTGAGAATTAGGTGATCAAAATTAGAGCCGCTCAAGTTCCTAACGTCTCCTGCTTCAGATGGCTCTCAACACGGAAAGGACAGGTCACCCCAAATCATTTCTCCCGTCCCAATGGCCACTGGATGGTTTTGCTTTTCCATGTTTTGTGCAGGACAAAGCCCTAAAGACCAGATGACCTTGCAAACACACAAGTTCTAGTGTAATTCTTTGCTCTGCTTTCTTTTCGGTATCTTGTTTATCTTTATGTCAGAGACACGCTGAATGCCAGGTAGTCATAAGGAAGGGGGATTTGTATGTCAATCAAAGGAAATGGCCCTAGCTCCATTTGTACTATTTCCCCGAGATTCTACTTCTTTAGCTGGCTAGAATGAAAATTCTGGGTGGCAGATGTTTTGGCGATAAAACACAAGACAACCTGCAATGGGGATCTCAAGGGTGTCAGATGAGAACGCAGATGCCACGAAGAGACTTTATGTGCCAGACATCAGTTTTGAAAGTCGGCTTCTCCCCGTGCCTTTCCTAGGCATGGTCGGAGTTCCGGACCTCTGAAGTCACTGGGAGAGTATAGTATAGAATTCTTTACTTCATGGCAATGTATTCTCTGTGGCCATCAAAACATTAATGATCTTTCATGTCTTTCAAAGCAACACACTTTATTCTTCAGAGTACTGAAATCAACTGACTTTACTGCCACCCTCCATCCACAATATGCTTCTCTGTCACCCAGCACCCAATTGACATCTATCTCAGGCTCCATGGTGATGTTAGGGCCCATAAAAGAAATTTATGGGTTCCATATGTTTGGTTACAGATGGGGAATGGGGATGTTGAAGGACATGAAGGGAAGAAGGTTTGTACTTTGAACATCAGTTCAGTAGTTAGATTGCCTGAGTCTGAATCTTAGCTCTTCCTTTTATTAGCTCTGTGACCTTGAGCTAGTTACTTAAATGCTCTGGCCCTCTGTTTCCTAATCAGCAAAACCTCCCTATTCAGACATCTGAGAGTTTAATATACGAGGAGACTTAGAGAGGTCTGACTTGTGCACAGCACGCAGTTGGTACTCAGTAAATGTTAACTATTATTTAGTATTAGAAACAAAGTGAGTGCGTATGTATGTGTACACACACACACAGAGATTCATATCCTCCAAACTTTCAAAAGGTTTTGAGTTGTCAACATAACTCTCATAAGGGGGTGGGAAAATGACTGGGTGAGAATTAAACAGCCCTTGTCTCTCCCGTGGAGCGACGAGGCTTGCCGAGATGAAGGCAGTTATCTGAGAGTGTTACCTAGGGAGGTAGTCATGGAGTCATTAAAACAGTGAGTCCCTTTCTTACATGCCAGGGAAAACTCTACTTTTATCTCCGAAGTAAAAGCTGAATTAGTTACTCAGAGTGCATTAACGAAGTGTAACTGTCCGGCCCAATGGAGGCAGAGCCATGGATCTCCCAGAACTCCTCCTGCTTCTGCGAGATGTCGAGATGTCGCTTCCTTGCTGCCTCTCCTTCTGATCTCTTCAGTTGTCACTGCATATTTGGATCACTTACATATGTGTTAAATTTTGCAAGCCAACAAAGGCCTTTAGCTCTCTGGTGTCAAAAACAAAAAAAGTGCCTTCGGGCATATACATTATAGAGACTGTCGGAGAATGTCGCTCCCCTGCCCCGTTCCCACACAGTGAAACAGGAGCCAGACAATCCTGCAAAGAGACAAGCCTCATTTTCCGCAATTAGCTTTAAAGCACCTCCAGGAAATGACTTTCTCAGCTTATCTCCCTGCCTTCCCAGTTTTGGATCACAGGGCAATCTGTTTAAATGACGAATTACAAAAGTCATGAAAGGCACCAAGCGAAGGCTGCCTGTGAATGCCCACCTCCCAGGTTTTACAAGCCCTGCTTGTCTTGGCGGTGATGAAACCACTTAGTCCAGCGCAGGCGGATGTTAAAAAAAAAAAAAAGAAAAGGTGACCATATGTGGTTCAGTTTCTCGACTTTCAGATTTCACACTTAGCGTTTGTCATTCTGTTACTGGACACCTGTTTAAATTATTTTAAAATGTTAAAGTGTGTTGTTTAAAGCAAAATCAGGAAAAAGTGTTTTGGGTTAAGTTGTCCTCTTTTGATCACTAAAATCATGACAGAAAATGTTTCTCATGACACCAGTCAGGACGGTAATGAGAATATATTCTTCCACTGTCAGTCTTCTCTTGCAGGAGAAGAACCCATTTGGGGAGCAGATTGGTTTAAGAGAGATCAAAGGTGATCAGGGGCACTTTTGAAATCATCCTTGTCATTGGTATGAAACCCCAGTGGGGGAAGAGAACGGTGGTCACAGGCAGCGGTAGCCCTTGGCAGTCGTAAAACACAAACACGCTTGTGCTTCTTCAACTATAAAGGCCAACGGGCAATGAGGTGTCAAGCTGAATCGCACCCCTTTCGGATGCATCAGTCAAGCCCAAGGAGACATGTATCAATTGCTCTGTACTTCCTGTCTTCAAAGGGGTACCCATTTGGTAAAAACATAATTGTTCCATTTGTAGCCATTAAAACTACATGCACAGTCTAATGCTATCACAAATGTTATTTCCCTTGGTCTATAGGGTTTAGGCGTATTTTAGGAAATGACAGAAGAAGAAAGAGTGCCAGCTGTCCTGAAGATATTGTAAAACATGGTGAGTTAACATGTACAAAAGCATCAGAGTCAGATGTGACTTTAGAGTCTTGTTTGAAGTTGAACTGCTTTCTCCAAATGGGAATCAGGAGGAGCTTAGGAAACGAAGGCACTGTTTCTTTCCCATCCTTTCCTCTATTTTTTCAGAGATGAACGGGGCATTTTATGTGGCAAATACATGGGATTTATTACCAAGAATTCCTGTTACTGTCCCATTCTCCACTTCAAATTTTTCTCTGACATGGCAGAAGTCCACGGTCAGAAAAGTATAGAACCCTGTATTGCTATTTCATTAGAGTAATACTTTCTATGAATAATTAATGGCCCAGAAAGATGAAGCCTCTATTTCTGGCTTCCACTTTCTCGTACAGTTCAGCAACTTGTAGGAATCTGGATGGGGAAAAGACAGTTCAGATTTCCCTGGCTCAGTAAGCTCTGAATTAAGAAATAAGAAGCAGATTCTTTTTCCATTCAATCTCCAATCATTTATAAACATAAAACCATGGAGAAGATTTTTGGGGGGTCTTAGATTACATAACACTTAATTTAAGTAAAGAAAAAATTTTGAGGAAGGCACTATGATCAAGCACAGCTGATGAGGACATGCAATTATTTTCCTTCTCTTTCTCTTCCTCCTCCTCCTTCTTATTTTGATAGCTTTTAAGCACACTGGAATATACCACTTATACTTTGTGGGGTCAATACATGGCTCTCCCACCACCTGTGATAAAGGCTGGACAGGGGGCTCCTGGCCAGAAGGAATGTGTATTGTTTTGGGAATAGATTGTATCTCCCTCCTTATCTCATTTTGGAAGTGGTTCCTTGTCCTGTGACTGCTTCTCGACCTTTTCCTTCTGCACAGGCACACTGATGTAATGTAGCTCTGGGCCATATGTAGATTTGTGTAACCTGGACCCTTGCTGCCTTTGTCTTGACCCTTTATAATGAGCCTCAGGCTGAAGGAGGTGTGATCGCTCGTGCACCAACCTGCCGCCATTGGCGCACTCCCCTGTAATTTGCATAATAAATGGCATATCCACATCTGCTGGTCCACTGGGTGGTTTTCTCCTGAATATCACGAATGTTTGAACAGCTCCCCAGGTTGGGGCTCCTGTGCCACATCCTCCAACTATGAAGAATGTTTTCTCTGGGTATGAAAATGTGCACAATAGTATAGATACTTCAATATATAGAGTTTGAAGAAAACCTCTAATCTCCTACCCTGAGACTTTTCATAAATTCATGTATCTCAGTTTTTCAATTCATTTTCCTAATATTTCTTGATCAACTACATGTCAGACACAGAGTCAGGGAGTACAATA
This sequence comes from Mormoops blainvillei, assembly GCA_004026545.1. NCBI lineage: Eukaryota > Metazoa > Chordata > Mammalia > Chiroptera > Mormoopidae > Mormoops > Mormoops blainvillei. Next base: position 46,090 of record PVJD01003098.1, read on the forward strand.
TTGCTTTAAATACATTTATGTTAGTGTATAAGACTTTTACTTTAATCAAGGATTAAGAAATGACTGAATAACTAAACCCCAGAGGTCCTGAAAAAGAAAATCCTAATACTCATGCTAAGCACCAACTCTAAGAAGTAAACACACCTGCAATGCTCCTTCCTTAAAATTTTTATTTCTTTTTTTTTTTGGCTTAGGTGCAATCAAATCATAACTTAGTCACATTTCCTGATGAGACTTTACTGATCCAGACACTGGAGAAAAATTTCACTTTACTTCTTTCTCCAGTTACTGAGGTTTCAATGCCTATCATTGTGCAAGGGCATAGATTGGCCAGTGACTTGGGGGTTGGATGGGTTTGGAATTTTAGTACCAGAAAGGCTGGAATAAAATACTTAGGAATAAATTCAACCAAGGAGGTAAAAAAAAAAATCTGTACACAGAAAACTGTAAGATATTGATGAAAACACTAATAAATGAAAAGATATCACATGTTCATAGATTGGAAGAAATGATACTGTTAAAATATCAATACTATTCGACATTATCTACAGACTCAGTGCAATTCCTATCAACATTCCAATGGCATTTTTCACAGAAATAGAAAGAAAAATTCTAAAGTAAAAGACACTGAAAAGCCAAAGTGATCTTGAGCCAGAAGAACAAAACTGTAACCATCTCATTTCCTGATCTCAAAATATATCACAAAGTTACAGTAATCAAAACAGTATGGTATTGGCATTAAAAACAGACACACCAAACAATGGAACAGAATAGAGATCTCCAAAATAAATCTGTGATCAACTGATCTTTGAAAAGTCATCAAGAATATACAACTGAAAAAGACAGTCTCTTTAATAAATTGTGTTGGGAACACTGAAGATCCACATGCAGAAAAATGAAATTGGACCCTTATCTTACACTATGTACAAAAGTAAACACAAAATATATTAAAGTCTTAAAGGTTAGACCTAAAATTGTAAAACTGTTGGGTTGATCAAAAAAGTCATTTAGTTTTTCCCATATGATGGTTCTAGTAGTGCTCAGTTGTATTTAAGTTCATTCGAGACAATTTTGTTAGATTGTATTGTGACAGCTGTTACATCAGCATGCATTTAAATAAAACTTATCAGAATTGGTGAATTTTTGTGCAGCCATTTTAATACTGAAGATGGAAGAAGATATGCAACATTTTTGGCATATTATGCCTTATTATTTCAAGAAAGGTAAGAGCATAGCTGAAATGCAAAATAGAGATTTGTACAGTGTACGGAGAAGGTGCTGTGACTGATCACTGAATGTGTCATAAATGGTTTGTGAAGTTTCTTGGTACAGTTGACATTTTAGCCAAATAATTCTTTGCTGTGAGGCTGTCTTCTGCATTGGAAGATGTTTAGCAGCACCCCTAGCCTCTACCCACTAGAAGCCAATCGTGGGAGACAGCTGACATACTCAAAATATCCAAATCAATAAAGTTATTGGTGAAAATGAAAAATGTGTCTTTTATTTTATGGAAAAAAACAGACTCTTTGGCCAACCCAATACTTGATGAAAACAGAGGGAACCAGCTTCTTGATACTGGTCTGGGCAACGATATTTTTTTGGATATAACCCCAAAAGCACAGGCAGCAAAAGCAAAAACAGACAAGTGGATTGCGTCAAACTAAGAAGATGCTATGCAGCAAAGGAAACACACGGAGTGAAGGGACAACCTGCTGACTAGGAGCAAATGTGCACAAACCTTACATCTGACAAAGAGTTAATATCCGATAGCACAAGTCAAATAATGCAATTAAAAAATGGGCAGAGGGCCTGAGTGGACATTTCTCAAAAGAAGACACGCAAATATCCAACAGCTGTATGAAAATATGTTTAGTTTCACTACTCATAGGGAAATGAAAACCAAAGCCAAAATGAGAAATCACCTCACACCTTTTAAAGTGTACAGAAGTGGAGTAAAGGGAGGCTTGGTACACTGTGGGTGGGAATATTAACTGGTACAGCCATTATGAAAAGCGGTATGGAGTTTCCTCCAAAAACTAAACATCAAACTGAAAAATGATCTAACAACCTCACTTCTGAATATATATACAAAGTAAATGAAAATGTTAGGAAGGAGCCAGCCACACAAAGTGGTGGAGGAAACAGGGGGGTATATTCATAGCAGCATTATTCACAATATCTAAGATATGGCAGCAAATTTTACATCCATTAACAAATGAATGGATAAAGTAAATGTGGTATAGATGTACAATGTAATATCACTCAGCCCTAAGAAAGATGAAAACCTGTGGCCTTTCCTATTTATCTTTGAAAAATAACACCTAGCATATGGATTAGTATGGAATAGTTTTCAATGAATTACCTAATCTGGAGTAATATATTCTTGCCTAGCAGATCTTAATAGTTATTAGCAAGATAGCAAGGTATTTTAATTTTTCCATGTATTTCATTGTAAACACTCAATTTCTGTGTTTAAATTCCAGCCTTAGATTCACTCAGACACTGATTCTAACCCAAGACATACTTCTAGCTGCATGATTTTGGCCACACTACAAAGCAGATTTAAGTTTGTCACAATAAAATGGGGATAATGACACCTTACAATGAGGTTGTTATAATCATTAGATAACTAATGTGACATTCTCAGTCTGGTAGCTTGCAGATACCATTGACTAAGAACATAAAAGTTTCATTCTCTCTGAAATAGACTCCTGCTTTTCAGACATGAAGTTGTGGACCACACCGATGGTATCATAGAAGGTATGAGTTCTTTATTTAAAAAGAAAGATTAAGGGACTTATTTGAAGAGTCTAAGGATCTAAATATGCCAAGACAGACTTTCTGGACTATATCAGAGGAGCTTTAAAAATTATATTCATTCTATTGAATATACAGTGATTTTAAGAAATTCGTAGAAATAAATAGAAACTGGAAAAGATAGAAAGGAAAAAGTAATCTCAAAAAATAAAAGGAGCGGGGCAGTTATAATGCAAATTGGTGGGGCTGACAACATCTGGAGCGTGTTTATAGCAAACTGCACTGAGATTATGCACATAAAATGCTCAGTGTAGTGTCTGGTGTGCTACAGAATATCCTAGGTAATGGGACAAGTGTGACTTCCTTTCTTATTGTATACAGAGATCGAATAAACTGGGAAAATGAAGACAGGGGATGGAGAATGAGATAGAGTAGGCAGAAGGCTAAGAGGTTGGGGAAAATAAGGTAAAACATTCGTAAGTTACACATACCCCGGGTGGGGGACATTGAAATTACAGGACGCAAGTGTAATAATAGATGACCACTTCCCTCCATCCTTCTCCAAGTCAAACAGAAATTGGGATATTTTAATACAAATGGAAACGTAGGTCAGAATTTAAGTAGCCCTGAAAATGCCTTTGTTCTTTCATCCACTTGTTTATTAGATGAGCATTTATTTAATGGTTGCCTAATCTGTGCCAGATTCAGTGGGAGACATGGGTACCCAGGGGTGATGATGACACATTCTAGCAGGGGACCTGGACAGTAAACAGATAAGTGGAGACCTAGAGGAGACATTTTCAGATAGTGGTAAGAAAAAACACGAGACCAGATGATATGGTAATGACTGGTATGGGATCAAGGAGGCAGTTATGAACAGATGACATCTGGGCTGAGCCAGAATGTTAGGAAGGAGCCAGCCACACGAAGTGGTGGAGGAAACAGGGGGGCAGCATGTGCCCAGGCCCAAGGAAGGAAGAACTTGGCATGTTGGAGGAAAACAAGAGAAATCCGTGTGCTTGAGCTTAATGAGCTAGGCTGAGGAAAGACGGACAAGCTGGGCTGCAATGGGTAACAGCCCTATAAGGTATGGGTAGGGCCAGGATGGGTAGGATTTTTGTAAGTGCAAAGATTTCCATGGGTGGATGCTTCCCATGTTGCAATTCTGTAGGCTGTATTATTTTGGCAAAACGCATTTTCAAACTAATTCATAAAAATGTACCAAGTACCCTAAAAATCCCTTAAAAAGAAAGCCTTTTTTTTCTTCTTCTCCTTCTCCTCCCCCTCCTTCTTCTTCACCACCCCCTTCTCCTCCTTCTCTCCCTTCTCCTTCTCTTTTTCTTCCTTCTCCTCCTTCTCCTTTTCACCCACATGCACACGCACACACACAGCAAAGCACCACATTCAGGGAAGTATTCCCCACCCTCGGTATCAGGAGAATCATCATTTAGAGGTGGGAGACTGGATGACTAGCCAATCCCGTCTCCATGCTTCTGAGATGCCTCTCCCCTTTGGAGCCTTTCTCCCATCTGCCATCGCCAGTTCTTAAAAAATGTTTATAATAAAATAAACCCATATTTGGCCTCCCTCCCTCCCTTCCTTCAGCTTGTAAGGCATGGCTTTCTCCTCTGGGTCCACAGGAGTTGTCCCTTTCCTTCATGCAGACACCAAGGAAAAGCCATGGTACCCTTACAACCCTTACCAGTGAGTTCAAGGCCCATATCCTGTCCACACCTGATCTGGGACAATCTTGTCTCAGAGAAGGAATTTTAGTTTATTAACCAACATTGAGGTACGATTGGTTATCTACAAATCTTGTTGCCTTTTTAAAAATTAAATTCTGAAAATATGCACAACATACAGGGTTAAGAACTAGACTTCTCAGTTTGGGTCATCTGGCCTGATTTCATTTTCCAGGTTCCCCTATTACCACTTTTGCTAAGTATAGGAATACTTGGAACACACAAAGCTTCTCATCTGTTTATGAGTGGGCCACACAGGTTCATGGCTCTGTGCTTTGGCTCATTTCTCCTACCTGAGATACCCTCTCTTCTCCTCTCCTCCTCATTAAAATCTTGTATTCTACAAACTTCCAATTACAAGATAAGCAAGTCCTGGGGATGCAATGTACAGTATGGTGACTATAGTTGACAATAATGCATTGTATATTTGAAAGCTGCTAAGAGAGATCTTAAAAATTCTCATCACAAGAAAACAAATGTGTAAGTAACTATGTGAGATGATGGATGTTAGCTTATTAAATGACTTTGTTATGTACTATAAACTTAAGCAATGTTATATGTCAATTATAGCTAAATAAAACTGAAAGAAAGCAAACAAAAACTCCTATTCATCCTCCAAGGTCTTGCCAAAGGTTGACTTCTTCTGAAGCTTCTCTGACTTCTGTCCCTCAGAAGAGTTAGTTTTTCCATCTTTTTGCTTTGTAGGCATTTGTCACATTCTACAAAAAGTTATTTACAATTTGACTTTGCCAATTTGATTGTGAGTCCCTCAAAGGCAGTGGTCTTTATCTTATTTACCTTTTTATCCTCCCCCAGAACCCATCATTGTGTCTAGCATCTCTAAATAATCATGGGATAGTTTGTTCACTGAATAATTATGGAATATATCAACTTTTAAAATACAGATGTGGCTCCTGGATCCCTGGTTGAGCCCTTAAGGAAGTGGGCCAGATGGAAATAGGTGGTGGGCAGTATAACAGGACAGGCATCAGCAGAGCCCGTTCTGTCACTGTCAATGAGTCACAGTTATCTCTGAAGTTTGGTCTCCCCACAAGTAAAATGAGACTAACAATCTTGACCTTTCTAACTCCCTTCAATTGTTATAAAGATCAAATGGGAGAGCATAGTCAAAAACATTTTGTAAACTGTAAGCCATTACATAATCAGCATTATTTAAATGTATTATATTTAATATATTGCATATTATAATATATAATTATATATTGTTATTACTAGCTGCAAATATTACTAAATGGTACTGTATTGTAGAAATTATACAACAGATTTACCTCTTTCCATAAGAGTATAGCTGCCCTTCCTCCTCAACCTGCAACATGTGTAAAACTCACACTCAGACATACACTGACTGTTTGCTTGTCTGAATTGTAGAGAATTGCTTAGCGAGGTCTTCCTGTAAGGCTATGTGACCCTGAGGTTGCAAATACAAATGCATGGAAGCCGAGAAATAACTCTTCTGGTAGTGACTGTTGTACTCAGTTCAGCAAACATTGACTGGGCAGCTTTTATTTGCCCGGTAGTATCTGGGGAACTCAAGGTAATTCAATGAAAAAAGAGGCAAAGGGTCTGATCTCAAGTTTCCCCTAGCACTGTAGGCCAACTCTATAGTACAGAGTTTTAATAGGAACGTCTTGTTTAACTTGAGGCAATGCAGGCACAGTTACGCTTCCCTTCTCTGAATGCCTTTTACCTGGCGGAAGTCAGTAATGAAGTCAGGAAAGCAATTGCAGGATGCATTTTGTGACTTAGTTTAGGATCCTAACGCAAATGTGTTGGAGGACACAGCTTATGAACTAATGTTATGCTGGAATCCAGGACATCCTTGGCCTTCGGGCAAGTTTAGGAGGGTTGAAAGTTAAAGACTGGGTGGTTCTAGAAAATACAGGTGATTCAAAAAAGCTTGCCCTCATCCCTAACAAGAAAGAGAGACTGGCCCCTACGCTAGGAGAACCATTATTGGAGTGGCAGAGCCATAAACCCCCAAACGTGTGCAGGCCTCTTACAGTGAGGGTTTGGCAGTAATTGTTACTCAGATTAAGGTTCTGCTTTATTATAAGGAAAAAGTCTCTGTTTTCAGTGGATCGATCCAGCTGACAGGAGCACGAGGAGGCAGGAGAAAAATCAGCAACCTGGCTGCCATGGTCTCCTATACGTCACACACCTCTTTAGGAGGAATTAGCATCTTCGACAGGAGGGCTTGCAGCATTTTAATGTTAAGTTGATTCGAAGCCAAATGTCTTGGTTCAGTTGGAGGCCCCCCGGGTTTGCTGGGAGCCCCGACGGCACTGGTCCAGATGGTCGTTGTGGGCTGCGCTGTTCTCAGCCACAAGTCCCGCCAGCGCCACGCTCCCAGCCCCGCTCAGAACAGGAGAGGCTGCCCCTGCCTCGTTCGGTGCGTCCGCAAGTGCTTTGCTGCCTCAGCACCCAGTGAATATTAAATCATCAAAACAGCAATAACGGCCTGAGCTTGGCATATCCCTTCAAAAGTCTTGGACAGGAGACAGGAGATGCTGCACTGCCTGTTGGAGGGAGAGAAATGGGTCCAACTCCTCCTCATTACAAATGATAACCATAATAGTGATAAATTGTTGGTGTAATGGCAATGATAATAGTGCCTGGCAAGGAGTCAGGCACTGGAATGAGAAATTAAATGCCTTCCCTTATTTAACCCTTAACAAAACTTCCCGAGGTATGTGTGGTAACCTCCATGTTACACACGGGGAACAGCTCGGAGAGTTCAAGTCACTCGCCCAAAGCTATCAAGTCACAGAGCTAAGATTCAAACCCAAGCCTGTGTCATTCCAGGGCACAAGCTCTAAACCACCGTTATTCCTCCACCGCTCAATTCTCATCACGGCTATTTGAATAACACGAAAAACGGCTTGAGGGGCAAGAGGGGGCCTTCCAGTCCCCCATTAGCACCAAAGGGGCAAAATGCTTGGTAGTTGTAGAAGGCGAATCGATGAGATAGGGCTGCAAGTGAGCAGGCTACATAAAGAAAGCAAATTAATGCTATTCTTTTGCATTCTGTCTTCTGAACCCACTACCCTGAGGAGTAGGGAGAATTTTGCCTCATTTGAGAAAGCCGATTATACTAATAGTAATGGTGAGGCTGATGGTTACATAACATCATAGTCGAAATGGTACCAAGGCTCATTAGCCAGAGAATCGTAAATACAGCTCACACACGCAATGCTCTGAACACATCGAATGACCTCAGAAACTTGTTGGCGTTTAATATGCCTCAATTTATTCTTAAAGAATGGGGGGCTAGGATTTTAAGTACATATGTCTATACACACATATATGTATATAAAGATGTATATCATTTTTAGTGAAATGAGTGGAAAATTTTGTTTGCATTTATATTGGAATATATTACTTAAAAATAAACTTGGCAAAGGAATCACTTTCAACAGTTTAAAATGTTTAATTAAAATACATCTATAGAGTTCTACATCTATAGTTTTTAATTTTCCACACACAAGCCTACGCAAAATGAAATTAAATGACTAGCTTTTGCTACTATATTCTCCTTGTTTCTCATACTCAGGAACTGCGTGTGGCAGGGTTTTATCTAGAATTTCAGAAAAGGGGCATTTGTGTCTGAGTGTGATTATCACTGCTCTGTTGCACAGATCCTTTGGGGCAAAGAAAAGCTCAAAACTTTCAACACTTTCTAGCCATCATTAAAGGTTGGCTGTAGTTGCTAAGTGATTCTCTGCCACCCTAGGGCCCAAGATCTGGGTTTGACCTTACGCACCTCACATTAAAATTATTAGACTGTGATATCAGGAGAAGGATGCAGGGGGGTTGGGGGAAGGGGGGCTGGGCAGGTGACGTGGTGGGGGGAAACTTTCACTAAGAAAAGAGAAGGTCTTATGATTAATCCAAGGCTTGCTGGAAGGCAGGAGGTACAGGGAAGGTATATGACCGCTTAATGGAAGTGGCTGAAATATGGGACTGCCTCCCATCTTTGGAGAGCCTCTTAAGCGCAAGATGTCTTAGAGTTGCAGAAAGTACTTCTGCCAGTAATGTTCACATTTGTCAAAAAGCCTCCTTCCGGCGGAACGTACCCAAGGCAGATAGATGACCAGTGATTTCTTCTTGAAAGCTTAGTCCACTCTCACTTACTCATGTGAACAATATGTTATAATGTGAACTGATATGACTGATGTCTGGAGCACTCTGACCCCTCGGCTCTCCCCTGAAACACAGAGCTAATCATCAGAGGCAGCATGCTTTCTGGGTTTCGGAGCCAGGTGGCATAGGTGTCACTCCCAGTTCAGCTTTTTTCTGGTTGCCTGACATCCGGTACTAAAATTCTCTAAGAGTGAGCTTCCCCAATTATGCACCTGGTAGGGTTGTAGACTTAATGTATATAAAGTGCTTAGAATTCCTGACTTGTTAACTATGATGTCACACCCCAGCTTCAAACCCTTCATGTGATTTCTTAGTGCCCTTAGAATAAACTCTGAAATACAAACCATGGTGGACAATGTCTTACACGACCCATCTCCCCAGCCTGCTCTGACACCCCTCTTCCTTCCCCCGCTGTTCTCACTACGACTACATTTCCATCCATCAGAAGGCCCAGTTTTCTTCTTCAAGGACTTTGCATATTCTATTTTTCTGCCTGGAAGCTTCCCACCTTCTTCCTTATAGAATAAGAGCCAAATTCTCATTCGAGTCTTGATTGAAATGACATACGATTAGGCTTCCATTAGGTCTCCCTACACTGCACTCCCGTAACATTCTGAACTTGTTTGGAGCATGAACTACATTTATAATTAAACATAGACTTCTGCATTTTAAAAATGTCTCTTCTGGTCACTTTATATTGACCTTAAGTATATGCCAGTGATTAACATAGTATCTGACATTTAATAGAGGCATTGAGAAATATCGGCTGAATAAATAAATGAATAAATGCAAGTCTACCATGGGCTGTGGTTGGTACCTTGTGCTCTACAATAATAAACATAGTGCCATTTTATCAATAGTATTACAAGTATTTGGAAGAACTCTGGGAATTTCTAGATAGGTTTGTGGCTAGACTTGGGTGATGGTTTCATGGCTATGTGTTGTACTTATTGTTAACTCATCAACTTGTATCCATTAAATATATACAGCTATTTGCATGTCAATCATAACACAGTTTTTAAAAATTCCACTACAGTACTTCTAACATTTTTACACCTGAAGAATTAAAAACAGTTTTACATATTTTTTAAACAGGTTCCAGTGGTTGTTTGTGTGCCTACCTCCCCACTAGATCCTATAGTCTTCAAAGCCAGGGGCTAGTGGCTGAAACATACTGAATCTAACATGAAGCATGAAGAAATTGTTGAATTAAAATAATTTTAAAAAGATTGGTTATTCTGTGTTCTATACAACCACCTGCCCTGTGAAAAACAAATACGATTAAAAATGCACATATAACATGTGTGAGGTCAGTGAGAAGCTGACACGTTAGGGGTGTTATGATTCACAATTACCTGACTGCTGATAAGGCCCAAGGCCACGAGGGCAGCACCTGACCTCTCTATGCCAATTCTTAATACCCACCTGTGTCATCTGCTGCATGTCACCTGTCGTGTTCTGCTCCTTTGCTCTCATAGCTGTCCAGTGCTTTCTGCTCAGAGTCAGCCTATCTCAAGTTATCACTCTATCCAGTGTGTGTTTCTGAGAAAGCGGGGTCTACGCTGCATCATGCTGCTTCGAGTTGGTGGTTTGACCAGTGATTTGTCCTGCCCTGCGTACTGTTGCTTCCCTCTGAGCCACAGCTTGAGCATCTGTAGGTAGAGCTGTCCAGTGGTTTCCACCCAGCACTTGTACAACATGCGAAGTAACCTGATTTTAGTCTCTCTGGGAGCGACATAAGGAAGTAGTTGGGAGCATGAACTTCGGAGCCAGATGGACCTGTGTTCGATCCTGTCCGCCATGTGTTAGCTGTGTGGTTCAGAAAAATCTGAGGCAGTTTCTTTGTCTCGTAAAAGAGCTATCTTATAGGTTGTCAGAAGAATTCAGTGAGACAATGTATGTAAATTATTACTATTATTACCAGCATAATCATTACTACTACTGCTATTATTATCATTATTATTTCAGGTTAATCCTGAGCAGATTGAATTTCACCAATCCCTATGACATATGGCAGGTATCCAGGGACCACTGTCCTCCAATTAAAAGTACCTTAAAATATCTAAATAGATGGTTCAGTTCTCCTGAGGGAAGCCTTCAAGCAATTTTCAGAATCTTCATGCTAATGGAAACGCTGCGGTTCAAATAATGTTGAAGGAAAGAAGGCAGATGAAACGTAAGGACAGATGAAAGACTTGTAAATTGAAAGTTATACTCGAGAATCACATGGAAGCCCTTGCTATTTATTTTGCAAATTATTTTGCTTTTTAAATTTCCAAAAAGCTCAGCTTTGCCAACTAGCTAGTCAGCAGGAAGCAAGATTCTGGTGAGTTTCTTACGTATACTGTGTGTTCATAATAATTCATTTCATAAAGTACAAAAACACACATAGACTATATCCTTATGTACAAATATATAGCCATCTGTTTGGGGTTTGAAATTCAAATTTACCATTTGTTCACTCTAGACAACTTTGCTCTGGGCCCATCAGGGACAGTGGAGAACAAAGACAGCGGTGAACTTCTTCAGAGGCGGTCGTTACCCATGCCCTCCTGTAAACCCCCTCTCTCGTGGCTTTCAAAGGAAGGACCTCTGTCCTGGTCACAAGGTAGGTCCAAGCAGCACTGTAAGCTAATAGACGGATGAATCAAGAATAAGGGTGTTTCTGTAGAATTTCAAGGTTGAGGGGCATATATGTATTTTTCATCTTGATGGCTTGTTTGAATTTTTAATCTACTCAATCAGATAACGGGTGTGATGCTAAAGTGATTGGTCCAAGTCTCGAGTTCCTATACCCGATGTTAGACTCAGCTTAGAGTCAGATTTGCCTTATCTACCTGTGGGGCTTCCCCGGTCGCCTTCTCTGGACTTGGGACGCACTGGCATGCTGATTCCTACTTAGTCTTACAGACATTTTTGCTTTCACAGAATTTCAGCCTAAAATTTATATCTAGCAGTATTTGCCACCATCATAGGTAATTTATAGAGATGAATTTATAATACATGTAAATACATGTTACATATATACATACATACATATACATACATATGCACACATATATTTATAAGAAGTTGTCTAATATAAATGCATTTATCTAGCTTTTATAAATTTACTTTATAAATTTTACATTGCACAAACAACATTCTATAGCTGTTCTCAACGAGATCAGAAATGGGAGGCAGTCTTCCACAAACAGCCCTCTACCCTCTACCTAAACCTTCTACTTTATATATAATAGGTTTATTATAAAATATTACATGTACTATATGAAAGATTGAAAGGGGAGGCAAGAACACAGAAAGGTCCAAGTTAGGTTCTACTGTTGCTTCAGTCGCTACGAGCAGCCTTGCTCAAGTGCAGGAGTGGAAGGCTGGAAGGGTTTGGTTTAGAAGTTCTTGTTCTTAAGGCCCTGGCAGTCCGATTCACTGTGTATCGTCTGTATCTTACATGCACCCTCAGGATGCTTCACTCAGGGATCGTTGGCGATTCATAAATTCCATTCTTTTTCTCTTTTTAAGATTTTTATTTATTTATTTTTAGACAGAGAGGAAGGGAGGGAGAAAGAGATGGAGAGAAACATCAATGTGCAGTTGCCTCTCAAGAGCCCCACCTGGCCCACAACCCAGGCATGTGCGCCCCGACTGGGAACCGAACCAGTGACCCTTTGGTTTGTAGGGCAGTGCTCAATCCATGGAGCCACACCAGCCAGGGCTGTAAGTTCCATTCCTGAAAGTCACCATGAAGATCAAGATAGGCTAAAAGTTGAGTCATAAAAGATGATTTCAACATCTAAATAAAAGATCATCGTGAAGGTTTCCAGTTCACAAAAGAATGACTTTACCAATTGTAGCACTTATCAATGGTTTTTGGTAACCATGACCTTTACAGTGAATCTGTTCACAACTTCTAAGAAGAGGTGAAGTCTTTTCCCCAATCCTTGAAAGTGGACTGTCTTGTGACTTCCTTTAGTTGACAGGATGTAATGGCAGTGAAAGAATGCTGGTTCAAAGTCCAGCCCTCAGAAGGTCTTGTGGACTTCTGCCCTCTTTCTTCTACCTTCTCTCAGGCTAGTTTTCTAGAGAATGAGCCACATGGAGCAGAACAGTCAATCTTGTTATCTCAGATGAAGTACTAGTAGTGGGAGAGAGGCCATTATAGACCAGAGGTCCCCATCTAACCCACCAGCAGACTCAGAGGTGAGGCCAACCAACGTCAGCCAAGCTCAGAGAGAACTTCCCATATGACTCATAAACTTGTGAGAGTGAGTAATGATTATTGTTTTGTAATGGATTTTACATAGCATTATGTTAAAATATTAATTAATATACCCAAGTGTATAGAAATGTGGAGATGAAGCTATAGATAAGACAAACTGTCAGTGTGATAGCTGATCATGAAAAACCTGTTATTTCCTACTCTGTTGAATATAATACAAGAAAAGAATGTGTGTATCAATAGCTAAAATAAATTACCTTTTAGTCCTAAGACTTTTAAAAATGGCTGCTTGGAGAAGCAACATCTAATATGCTCTCCATTCTGTGATTCTACGACCTGTCTATGACTTGGTGTCTATTTCTGCCCAGGGTACAAAACTCAGACACTCAAAAATGTTAGTGCTGGAATATAGGTTATGAGAGTCTCATGGGGAGGTCAGCTGCTCAGAATGATACATGATTCTGATGACGAGAAGTCAGTTCTTGGAAGTCAGAGCTTTCTTATGCAGTGAGACACTCTGAACTTATAAAATAGACACTGGAAGAGGTAATTTATTTATTACATTCAAGGCAAAATGTTTCAAACCATTTGAAGAACCCAAGACAGGGAACTATTAGCTGCTATACATTGGACTAAGGCCACTGGGGATGGAGTTGTCCTGGCCTGATGATAATCCCAGAGCAAGTTCCAGAGGCCTCACATCATAACTGCAGAGATTCGGGTCTCCACTTAGCCCTACGGCTCACAATTCCCGTTTAGGGGCTGACCGTGCCAAGGGGCAGGGGGAAATGCAGGTTCTCCACAGCTTACCTAGGAAGAAGTGATGTCTCCTGACACTACAGGCTGCGTTCTCGGTCCATTCCTTCCATTGGGCTTACTGGCCAATTCCAGTACTCTCAGCTTTTTGTGACCATTAGGATCCTGCTTTTCAAACGTCAGCAGCCTTCTATGGACTGATACTTAGCCGTTTCCAGCACACTAAATGTGACTTCTGCTGTCTTTGCTCTTTTGACATTAGGCAAAGACAACGTGTTTCTGTCCAGATGGTCTCAGTTTAATCATTGGCACCTAATGTACCATGGTACACTTGTGTTGACCCAGTGTACATTATGGGTAATTTTCTGAGATTTTTGCTTTGGAAAGGAGAATGGAGAAATTTTCAGAGGAAAAAATATTTGTAGTAGTATAAAAATCAGAGCTAAGATTTTTTATTTCTAAACTGGTATAAAATATATACATATTATCAATTTAATAATAGTATTAACCTTTTATTAAAAACCCAAAATGTGCTACTGATTATAATTGGTTATTTTATTTACTTTTAATTTTTAAAGTTTATTTGTTAGCTTTGCTGATGTATACTTACACAAAAAATTGCCCTTCGTTGAGCTTAGACATATGTATAGTCATGATAGCGTCGCTCCAATCCAGGCAATAAACGTATCCATCATCTCCAACAGATTTCTTCCGTCCTCATGCTTTCTTTTTTGTGAACAAGAGCACTTAACATGAAATCTAGCCTCTTAAGTTTTTAAGTGCACAACACTCTGCTGTCAACCACAGGCGCTATGTCGCACATCAGAGCTACAGAATCTGTTCATTTTGTATAACTGTAACCTTATACCCACTGGACGACTCTATTTTTCCCTACCCCACATCCATTTTATTATTTGCTTTGATGAGTTTGACTATTTTACATACCTCATATAGGTGGGGTCATGTAGTAGTTATCTTTATCGTTTTCCATGTTGTCAAAAATGATAGAATTCCCTTCTGTTTTAAAGGCTGAATAATATTCTCTTATCTGTTCATACCATGTGCTTTATCTGCTCACCTCAGTGGACACATATGGCTGTTCCCATATCTTGGCTATTGTGAATAATGGTGCAATGAACCTGAGAGTGCAGATTATCTCTTTGAGATCCTGATTTCAATTCTTTGGATTTACACCCCAGTGTGGGATTGCTGAATCATATGGTAGTTCCATTTTTAATATTTTGAGGATCTCTATGCCATATTTTCCAAAGTGGCCGTACCAATTTACTTTTCCACAATACAGTATAAGGGTACCCTTTGCTCCACACCCTCTCCCACAGTGGTTATCTTTTGTTATTTGGATAATACCCATTCTAAGAGGTGAGAGGTGATAGCTCATTGTGGTTTTGACTAGCACTTCTCTGATATTTAATGATGTTGAGCACCTCTTCATATATCTACTGCCCACCTATGTGTCTATTTTGGGAAGTACTTAAGTTCTTTGCCCATTTTTTTCATTGGCTTTTTTGAGCTGTAGTTTTTATATATTTTGGAAATTAACTCCATATCAGATATATGGTTCATAAATATTTCCTCTCATTGCATCACTTTTTGATTGTTTCCTTTGCTTTTTAGCTTAATGATGTCCCACTTGTCTATTTTTGCTTTTGTTGCCTGTGTTTTTGGTGTCCTATCTATAAAATCATTGCCAAGGTCTATTTCATGAAGATTTTTTCCTATTTTTTTTGTAGTAGTTTTAGTTTCAGGTCTTACATTTAAGTCTTTAATCCATTTTTAGTTTGTTTTTGTATGATGAAATATAGGGGTCCAATTTTCTCAACACCATTTGTTGAAGAAACTATCAGTTTCCCATTTTGTGTTCTTGGCACCTCTGTTGAAGATCAGTTACCATGTATGTGAGGGTTTGTTCCTGGCCTCTCTTTCCTGTTCCATTGTTCTATGTGTCTGATTTTATGTCAGTACCGTAAGGTTTTGGTTACTATAGTTTTATAATATAGTTTGAGATCAATAAATACAATGCCACTCTGACTGGTGTGGCTCAGTTGGTGGGTACTGTCCTGCAAAGCAAAAGGTTGCTGGTTCCATCCCCAGTCAGGGCACATGCCTGGGTTGCAAGTTAGGTTCCACCAGTCAGGACACATGTGAAAGGCAACCCATAGATGTTTCTTTCTTACACCGATGTTTCTCTCCCTCTCTTTCTCCCTCCCTTAACCTCTCTCTAAAATTAAATGAATAAAATCTTAAGAAAAAAAAATGTAACACCTCTAGTTTGTTCTTTCTCAAGATCTCTTTGGCTGTTCTAGATATTTTATTGTTCCATATAAATTTTAGGATTATTTTTCTTCTCTTTCTGTAAAAAATGCCAATGGAATTTTGATGGGAATGGCATTAAATCTGTAGATCTCTTTGGATAGTATGAGCATTTTAACGATATTAATTCTCCCATTCCATGAGCACAAGATGTCTTTTCATCTACCTGAGTCTTCTTTAAGTTCTTTCATCAAAGCATTATAGTTTTTAGTATGTAAATCTTTCAGCTCCTTGGTTAAGTTTATTCCAAAGTATTTTATTTTTTTTAATGCTATCTAATTTCCTCTTTTGGATAATTGACTTTTAGCATACAAAATGCAACTGATTTTGTATGCTAATTTTGTATCCTGAAACTTTACTAAATCATTTATTAGTCCTAGTAGGGTGTGTGTGTGTGTGTGTGTGTGTGTGTGTGTGTGTGTGTGTGTGTGTAGCCTTTAGGGTTTTCTGTATATAATATCATTTCTCACGGCTATACAACTATTGATTGTGTCAGTGTAATTCCAGCCTATATCTGCCTGGTTTTAACACTGCTTCTCTTTCCAAAAACACTGCTTATGGAAAAGGTTCAACTGGCAGTTCTCTGAAGTCTCTCTATTTCAGGGCACCGAGGTCATGCTCTCTGTACCCAGCTAATTGATTTGCTGGCCACTTCCAGAGTAGCAGTGGGGTACTGACATTAGCACTCCCCTAAAAAGCCAGAGTTTTCACTTGATTTTCTCAAGAAGGCCAGAAATGAGTGTTTGTACTTTCCCTTGAGTGGCTTCATCTTCAGGGATGGAAAATGAACTTCACTCTGCTACTAACCAGTAAATGGAAAACTCCAGCCCTTAATATACTTATTAACAACATGTTTTCACTTTGGGGCTAAGGGAGTTATTCTTCTCAGAATAAGGATCCCTCTGGACTCAGGTCAGTCAGTTCTAAGCATTATTTCTAAATTGTAGTCAAAAACTGTTCTGTATATAAATCTTATTTAATGAGACCCTTTCCTGATGCAACTTTTATCAAAGGAACTGTTGACCTGGGGCTCTAGTCCTTAAAAATGACTCAGACATTAGAAATGGATTAGCTGCTTGGCTCACCCCCTGGCACTCAGACTTTCTGCCTTGTTCATACTCCCACACTCTCGTTCTGAGGGCTCTGAAACGTGTCCCCACTCCTACCCAGGAAACCTCACTGTGCAGCTGGAAGCTGTGCTGTGCTGTTTGTTAGTCTGTCCATTGACTCTCCTGCTAGTCACCCTGCTGTCCCCGCTTCTGCCTGAGTCACCACCAGAAGCCTCCTCGTTTGGCCCTTTTTCTGTGTTAAGCTAATTGGGGCGCTGGCTGGTTGGTCTCCATGATGAATGCCGTTGGTTTTCTTCCTCGGTGTTTAATCATGGATTTGCGGAGAGAGCCGTGTTCCACCGGAAGGGTTCGTTTTCTGGCCTTAATTGCCATGCCCTTCTAGTGCTGATCAGGTGCCCCTTATATAATTTCACTGTACTCTTTCCTTATCTCTAGTCTTCGTCAGACTAAATAGAACCCATCTTACACTTGATACAAATTAGAAACTGCTCTTTCTCCTGCTCCCTACCTTGATCATCTGAATATTAGTAAAAATATAGATAGATAGATAGATAGACAGATAGATAGATAGCCAGCCAGCCAATATACTTGTCTCTTTCCATCGAAAACTGGGAAAAGAGTACTTGACACAAAAATACAACAGTATTCAGTAAATCTTCAATTAATAGGTAATCAATAGATTGTTTGCTTTGAATCATCTCTTGTGAACGAATCCTCTTTTTTGCTGCTTTATCCCCAGCAACTTTGTCTGTGGTCACTATCCTGTCGTCAGTCCTGATGTAAAACTCAGTGAGATCACCTGATGACAGTAGGCAAATCAAGTTTATGGCTCCGATTCAAATTACCGAGCACCTAGAGGGTCTGGCAACAGTTAACGCCTGCTTGAGTGTGACTGGTAGGGTAAAAATATGGGTGTAATAATTTATAGTTCTAATTTGAACATTTCACCTAAAATGTCATAGGGTGTGCTTCAGTGTGATATTATTATGTTACAGAACTGCATGCTTATTACTTGTAATAACAGATTTTTATGTAATAAAAAAGGGACATTATTTGTGCTGAACCCTGTATTTTGTGAGGCACTGAAGAGAACATACAGATGAGAAAGACACAGTCCCCATCGTTTCAAATCCAAAAAATTAGAACCATATAGTCATGAACTAGAGGAGGGGCAAATCTAGCCTGGGCTACAAATCAAATAAAAACTAAATGATATGAAGACCAGTGAGGGAGCAGATAACTTCTCTTTCCTGGGTGGGGATTGGGAGTAATTTCTCTGGCTATAAAGATAGCTAAAATATGATTTCCCCTTTCAGAAAAGTTAAAATGAACACGAGTAGAATATGATGGGCTGATTCATCAGGTTGCCATGGTCTGACTGGATCCCCATTCTACTCAGCACGGGTAACCCCACTGCTTGAGGCTAGGGCTGGTAGTGGTCCCTCACTGCTGCTGTTGTCAACTTTGCAAAGAGTCCAATGACTAGACGTTCCCAAGTGACTCCGTTTCAGCGTGCTATCTGTTTACTACTGGGGCAATGCTGAAATAGCTACATTCTAAGTGCCAGGCATTGCATATTTTTAAATTTAATCTTCAAAACAAAATCGTAGGGTAGGAATTACATTTGCTTCTTCAAATATGAAAAATATTCACTTCTGAAAGATTAATTAACTTAGAAAGAGGCAAGGGAACCAGATAGCCTAATATCCCATTTTGAATTCTTTATCTAACTTCCCTTTGCTTCTAACTATAAAAACATACTTGAGCCTATTTTTCCTTCTTTCCCTTTACATGAGTGCGCAAGGTCTATTCATTGTTTTTGCTTTCAGGCCTTTCTCCCCTTTGTTATACACTCCACATATGTGCATTTGAGGGACTTTCTTGTCAGCTCTTTAATGAATAATCTGTGAAAATGAAAGCACAGAGAGGCCATTTCTCATCCACCACAGGTACTTCAGAGCGGTAAAGAAAATAAAGTTCAATTCTTGCAAGTGACAACAGGAGATAATAGATACTATCAAACCAGAAATTTGAGAGTGGGTTGTAAATCAAAACAACACAATATGCAAACCAACAGATAAGGAATAGGAGTGATCAGGTCCTTTTTATGTATATATTATCTACTCTCAGCAGACGGCTCGGGCTCTGGGGAAACTGAGCTCCGAGAAATGCCAGTACCCATTGCCAGGCAAGGCTGGACACTGACAGGGTATTTCACATACCAGGTGGCAAACTGGTCTCTGTGGCAGAACCCGCCACACACTGCAGAAGGCTGTGATGGAGGGAGCCCACGTTCCACAATGGTAAGAAAGATAACAAGGCCGCCAAATAGAAGTGAAGGCCAGAGTAGAGGCTGACAGGTGTCTTCGACAGGAAAAAGGTCAAAGCTGCTTCTTTGTAACACCAGGAGAAAGTGAATGGCACGTCTATTCCATGATAGTGATAACGTCATTTACAATGTAAAAATAAAGCCTTTTTTTGTTTGTTTTGAAGGAGACAGAAAGAAGGAGAACCCCGGAAAGCATTGTGAGTTTTGCTCCTTTGGTAAGAGCTGGCTGGGCAACACGATAATTTATGGTCTGGAGACCACGATAGGATTGAGTAGGGTATTTATCTTTTTTTCGGATTAGCATTTTCCTGATTCAGGAAAGAGGGTGTCAATCAATGGCATGTGGCAGATATTTGTTCCACAATATTCAGTCACGTGAAACATCATGTTGGTTTTGTTTTCCTGAATCAAACTGAATCTGGCTCTGATCTCCCCAGAGCCACAATGGTATAGCCAACATGTGTCATTACCAAGCTCTTCTTCTTCATCTTGGTCTTCTGGGTCCCAAATGGCTTGTGTGACCCAGTGAACCTGAGCAAGTGTGCACACCATGCAACTACTGTACTGCCACACTGAAGACACAGAACACTTCTGTCACTCCCACAATGCCCCGGTACAGATTTGCAGGCCCCCCCACCCCGTGCTTCCGGCCGCAGGCTCCCACGGACCTCCTTTCTGCTGCTGTACTCAAGTTTGGCCTGCTCTAGAATTTCATATAAATTAAAGGGATATAGTATGCATTCTTTTGATCTGGCTTCTACTGTTCAGCATTATGTTTCCTCTGATTCATCCATGTTATTGTGTGTATTGTAGTTTTTTCATTTCATGGCTGAGTAGTGTGCCAATAAGTACGTTTGCCGCATTTTCTTTATCCATTTATCTGTTGACAGGCATTTAGGTTGTTTCTATCTTTTGGTTATTCTGAATAAAGCTGCCATGAACACGTGAATACGAGTTTTTGTGTGGACATGTGTTCATTTCTATTCTGGAAAGATCTAGGAGTAGAATTGTTAGGTTACCTGGCAGGTAATCACTTTTGCAAACTGAGTATACCATTTTATACTTCCATCAGCAGTATTTGGGAATTGTGGTTGCTATACAGCCTGACAAAATCATGGTATTTTAAATCTTTTTTTAAACATCTATTTAATCAGTATATAAATTGAGTCATACCTCAATTTGTTTTTAATTGCTCTTTTGTTGATAACTAATGATATTGAACTTCTTTTCATTTGCTATTGTTTATCCTCTTTTGTGAAATCTGTTCAAATCTTGTGCCCATTTTTTGTCTTCTCATCCTTCAGTTGTCAGAGTTCTTTACAAATTCTGAATACAAGTCCTTTGTCAGATACACGCATTGCAAATACATTCTTCTAGTAAGTGGCTTGAATTTTCATTTTCTTAAGGCTGTCTTTCAATGAGCAAAAGTTTCTAATTTTAATGAAATCTAATTTATTATTTTTATTTCATTATTTGTGCTTTTTGTGCTCTCTCCCAGAAAACTTTGCCATTAGCAACTTTGCAAAGACTGTTCCTTTTGTTTTTATTTTTGTAAATATCAGGAATTTTCAGCATTTCATCACATCACATCTTGATTCCAAGTTCAATTGCCTGTTCACATACTGATATCTTTCCTTGCCATGAGATTAATTTTTTCCTTATTCTCCTCTTCTTCTTATTCTTCCCTTCTTCATTTCTTCCTTCCACAATATTTTTAAGTACTAAGTACAGACTTGAAAACAGGTATGACAAACATCTGGAAATACTGAATAAACTATGAGATTCTCTCCATACATATGTGAGTTCAGATGCATACACACACACACACACACACACACACACACACACACACACACAAGTATGAAATCTCTAGGTGCCAGAAACGAAGAACTAAAAACTAGTGTGATTTAGTTGTAACTGGAGAGTGAGGAGAGGAAGTTATTGGTATCTGTAAGGTATTAGTTGTGATTTTAGTACCACGTAGTCATAAGCAGTGAGGCCTTAGAAATATAATAGTTCTAGGAGTTGGAGTTCGGACTGTTGCATAATCCTGGGACCCTTGAAAAACTGCACTCCGTGTGAAAGACTGGACTTGGAAAACATCTGCTCACTGGAACAGGGAGAAAGTAGAGATTATTGTTTCTCTATAATAAGTAGATAAACAATATCTATTGTTTATGGCCTGGTCTATGACAGAGAAAGGTAATTTAAGTTCTTACACTGTCTATGTACTCTGGGAACCCCAACACAAAAATTTAACATAGAATTGGCTCCAAAATGTGCCTGCCAAAAGAAATACAAACCAACTTTTGAAAGACAGTTCCAGAATCTAAGTCACAAAACATATGCCCAGTTATAACAACAATAACAAAGATATCAGCTAGATGAACCTGTTATATGAAAGCATTTGAGGAAAAAATTCAAATGCATTAGAAACAATTCAAACACATAATTCAAATGCATCAGCACACACAAAATAACAGCAGTGTCAGTGTCATACGAACTTGAGGCATTAGAATGACAATCTGAAAAAAATTATATTTAAGATGATAAGAGTTTAAAAAAAGAATCAAAACCATCAAGCATATACAAGATATTATATGAGACGAATAAGATTTGGAAAAATAAGTAAAACTTTGAGAAGCAAAAGAGTACAATAACGGAAACTAAAAATTCAGCGGCTGTGTTTAATAGCAGATAAACACATGGACTTAATGAATAGAAGCATGTGTCTGAGAAAAAACGAATTACTCATCATATAAGAGATAAAAAATACAAAAGCAATGTTGAGAAACAAAAGGGTTGAAATGAGAAGTTCCAAAATACATCTGATAAGAATTTCAAATGGAAACACTAGAGAGGGCAGGACAATGGCAATATTCATAGGGGATAAAGGCTCCCAATTTTCGAAAACTAAAACAAGGAATCTATAAATTCAAAAACAAAACAAAGCTTAAGAATAACAAAACAGTTTTTTAAATCAAAAAAAAGTAAATTCCTTCCAATAGATAAGAATAACTAAACTGAAATAAAACTTCACGACAGAACTAACAGAGGTCAAAAGACCTTAGGTGCCAAAGGAAATAACTGATAATCCAGTCAGCTAGGGTCACGTAAAACTGTGGACGTTAGAGCGCATCCACAAAGTGGCAATTGCACGTAGTTTAACCAAATAATAAATTTTATTCAGGCTTCTTATTCAGTTGTAAAGGTGAAATTGTGACATTTTCAGGAGAAGACTATCTTTCACTCTAGGATTCTTGCAGAAAGAATAGTTCAGGTAAAAAAGGACAGGGAGAAATGCAGGAAGCAGCTGAACTAAGAAATAATTTAACATTAACAGGTCGACATCTAAATGGGCACTGGCTTTGTTAAATAACCAAAAATAATGACTAATAGGGTGACATAAACCCAAGGGATAACGAAAATACTAAACAACAAGTACATGAAATTAGAAGAGAGAAAATTTCGTTATAAATGTTTTAAGAACCATACATAGTTCAGAAGAAGGATAAATACAGTTCCCTTTACATATATTGTTTAAACCTGAGGGAGTGATAAAAATTTAATGGTAAGCCCAGAAGAATAGAAACTGAATGCATAACATATAAGTGAATAAAGGAGTACATTAATAGTGGGAAGGAGAATAAAAGAAGCAAAAAGAAAAACTCATTATTTATATTGAGATCAAAAAATTATATAATAAATAAAAATACATTAGCAATAGGAATAAATGGTAATGGATGAAGCTTGCTAATAAAAGTTACTCACAGCTTCATTGGAGAAAAGAAAATCTGCCTTGCTCATTGTTTTATTTCTAACATCCAGAATAGGGCCTAGCATTTAGAAGGAAATAAATAAAAGCTTTAATGTTTGTTGAAATAATTAAAAATTAGATTGACTGAGAAGTATGAATCAATAGTTACAGAATAGTCACAGAGACGTAAAGTACAGCATAGAGAACAGAGTCAATAATATTGTAATAACTATGCACGGGGCCTGGTGGGTCCCTGAAATATCAGGGGACCATTCTGTGAAGTACATGATGGTCTAACTGCTGTGCGGCACACCTGAAACTAATACACAGTAATAATGAATGTAAACGGTAATTGAAAAAAAATTAAATGCTCACTAATAAAAAATTGGATTAAAATCCTATTATATCCTCTTTATAAGAGGCACAGTTAAAATTAAAAAAACATTGTTAAAAGGGACAAAAATAAAGGAAAATAAAAGATTCAGCACAGTGCCAGTAACGAAAGAGAAGCTAATGTAGTTACAAATAACACAAAATATAGTTTAAAATTTATTAAAGAGGAAAGCATCATTAGGAATAGAGTATATGGAAATTAGTTACAACAGGTCTGCTGCAGGAGAAATTAACCCGAATCCCAGTTGTTTCACATGCTTTGCTCACATTTCATAGCCACCATAGGGCAATGTGGCATTCCAGTCCATACAACCGCTCCGGAACCACGGCTGATGGCTTCTCTATCATCTTGCAGCAGCCCCATCGGAAATACACAGCCTTTTTTGCCATGGAAGCATTAAGAGAGCACTAGAGGGTCTCATGCTTTGAACTAAATGCTTCAGCCTAGAAGCAACACTTCTTTTCATAGCCCCCTTGGTATAAACTGGTCATTTTGTCTTGCCTTACTGCAAAGGAGCAGGGAAGTGCAGTATAATATTCCAATGTATGCGGAAGGCAAGAAGAAGTATATATGGGTGAGCACTAGAAATCCTTATCATAATGACAAAAGAACAATTCTAAACTCATATGCACCTAACATGTCCTCATATAAAGGAATAAATAAATAAGTATTCACAAAACATACAGATAGATAGATAGATAGATAGACAGACAGACAGATAGATGATAGATAGATAGATAACCACTTCTGGCAGTGTGGTGGAGTACATAACCAGAAAATTCTCCTGGAGCAAAACACCTAGATATGCTGGTGAAGATATGAATTTTAAAAGGGCAGTTGAGCTTAAAAAAAGAAAAGCCCTGGCTGGTGTGTTGGTGGATTGAGCACTGGCCTACGAACCAAAGAGTCACCGGTTCAATTCCCAGCCAAGGGCACATGCCTCTGTTGCAGGCCAGGTCCCCTGTCGGGGGTGTGTGAGAGGCGACCACACATTGATGTCTCTCTCCCTCTCTTTCTTCCCCTCTTCCCCTCTGTCTAAAAATAAATAAATACAATCTATTTTAAAAAAACAAAGTTTTAAAAAAGCAAAATCTTCAAGAACTACGGGGAGAAAGATGAAAATTCCACAGTTACCCCTGAGTTGGGACTGGAATTCAGACAGGTCTGTAGGTTTCAATTAGACAAGATTCAAAAACCAAGCAGGGGCAGGAGGTAAGGCCTGCAGGCCTTCACAAAATGATGAGTCAGTGTGGGGCCTTAAAATGCTGCCCCTGATTGAAACAGAGTAAAAATTATTCATCCACCATCATGACAAGATAATTTGTAGATTTGTACCTGAAATTTAGAGGGGAGGGTCGTTCTTAAAATTGATAACCATATGCATTTGAGGTTTGACTAGACGGTGTGCACTTTCAACAAAAATTAACGAAAGCTCCAGGTTAGCAACACTGAAGCATGTGGTAGAAACAAGAGCAAGTCTATTTCAGGGGACACATCCAGCCTTCCCAGAATTTTCACAAAGGAGCCTCCTAAAGACACATTCACAACCCAAAACTGCAAAGTTCAAATGAAAAACAGGGTGGACAAAATAAGCAGCAGTTTAGTGTCCCGAAAATCTGAGATAAGGCTTGTGTAGACTATTTTAACTGGGAAAAATAGTACATTTAGTAGTTAATAATTATTGATCTTGACCTATAGTCTTCTGTTTCATAAAAGTCATTGCTATCTGTTTTTCACAAAATAATAAAAATTTTAATTTACAAAGAAATGTGTAGCTGTCACAATCATATACTTCAAAGTCAGGCTCTAATTCAATAATTTCACATATAGTTCTCTGATCTATAATATCACTCTAGGCTCTAATTCTACTTCTCTTGTGCTTGATGCACAATAAACAAAAACAATACTACATTAAGATGGGAAATAATTTTATAAATTTAGAGGTAAGCTTTAATCTATGCTAATACAGAAATTAGAATTTATTTTTTTAATTATTTAATGTTAGGTTTTAGTGACTTTTATTTAGCATATGTGGTATGCGTGTGTTCTGTTTAGCACCTATGTAAAACTAAATGTTTTTATATTTTTTAATTTAATCATCATTGTATTTTTTTCCATTACCATTTAGTCTCCTTATAACCCCCTTCCCCAGCAATTGCCACACTGTTGTCCATGTCTGTGAGTCCTTCTTACATTTTGCTCAATCCCTCCACCCCCTCACCTCCCTCTCCCACTAGCTGTCATCCTGCTCTTCATCTATGAGTTTGTCCCCATTTTCCTTGTTAGTTCAGTGTGTTCATTAGATTCCACATATGAGTGAAATCATATGGTATTTATCTTTCTCTGACTGGATTGTTTCACTTAGCATAACTTTTTCCAGCTCCATCTATACTCTTGCAAAGGGTAAAACTTTGTTCTTTTTTATGGATGAGTAGTATTCCACTGTATAAATGTCCCATAGTTGTTTTATCCATTGTTCTACTAAGGACACTGGGCTGCTTCCATATCTTCCTGATCATAAATAACATTGCAATGAACACAGGCCTGCTTATGTTCTTTCAAAATAGTGTTTTGGGTTCTCTCAGATATATTCACAGAAGTGGGATCACTGGGTCAAAAGGTGGTTCCATTTTTAATTTTCTGAGGTATGTACATACTGCTTTCTACAGTAACTGCACCAATCTCATTCCCACCAGCAGTGCAAAAGGGTTCTCCTTTTTCTACATCCTTGCCAGCACTTGTTGCTTGTTGATTTATTGATGACAGCCATTCTGTCAACTGTGAGATGACATCTCACTGTGGTTTTAATTTGTATTTCTCTTATAATTAGTGATGTTGAGTATCCTTTCATGTGTCTCTTGGCCAACTGTATGTCCTCCTTGGAGAAGTGTCTATTCAGGTCCTCTGTGCATTTTTTAATTGGATTGTTTGTCTTCCTGGTGTTGAGTCATTTGAGTTCTTTATATGTTTTGGAGATTAAACCCTTGTCCAATATATCATTGGCAAATATGTTCTCCCATACAGTCAGCTGCATTCTTTATTTCTGACTAGTCCTTTTTTATAGTTTCTATGTCTTTTTTCATGCTATTGAGTATCCTTATAATTATTACTCTAAACTCTCCACCTAATAAATTGCTTGCCTCCATTTCATCTAGTTCTGGAGAATTTTCTTGTTCTTTTCTTTGGGGTCTATTTCTTTATCTTCCCATTTTGGCTGCTTGTTTGTATCTTCAACCTTAGCTGTTAAACTGATCGGTGATACAGCCTCAAGCTGTAATCAATAGCCCAGTTTAAGCACCACAGGGTGGGGCAGAGTAATTCCTGCAGGCAGGGCTTTGATTCCCCTCAGGCTGATGCCACTTGATGAGGAGTGCTCTGCCTGAGTAAGGTGGCTCTTGTAGTATGGGGAATGACTCAGCACAGGGATCCTGGTGGCTGTTCCTTCAGTTCTTTCCTCAGAGCCACCAACCCCAGACTCTCCTCAAGCATCTCTAGTCCACTCTGTTCTCCTTCTATCAGAGCCCAGGGTAAGTGATTACAAACAAAATTTTGTGGGTTGGCCCTTAAAGAGGCTCTCTGTGTCTCCAGCCATCTCTTCCTGGCAGAAAGAAACCCTGCTGCTTTTATAGCTGGATATTATCTACATTCCCTTCCAGCCCTGGTGTTGTAGGCTGGGGAGTCCAGCTTGGGGTCTAAACCCCACACTTCTCAGGGGGAACCCCAGCCACTGAAATATCCATCTGGAACTTTAGCTGCTGCCGCGTGGGAGCCCAGCCAGTACTCTTGTGCCTCCTCTGCACTCCCTACCAGTCTCATTGTGGTGAAGTGGTTTATTCTTTCTTTCGTTGACTATAAGGCTTCTCTCCAGCAAGTGTTCAGTTGGTTATTCAGGATGAATTCTCCACCATTTAGTTGTAATTCCAGACTGGTCCTGGGAGGAGATTAGGGTAGCTTCCACTTACTCTTCTGCCATCTTGGACCTTCTAAAGCTAGATGTTTTTAAAAAATGAGTGTCTGAGACCCAAATAAAACTTTACAAAATTTTTATGTGATTTTAAATTTGCTTAACAGTTAAAATATGGGACTTTTGAGCTTGTCTAATAGTCATTTTCTTTTGAACGCCCAGATTCTTAGGTTTTATTTGGCCAGGCCCATTTATCTTCTGCATGGGTCATGAGATGATTAGTGCAACTCGGCAACGATCTTGCCTATTCGATATTAAGCACCGAACATTACCAGCATGCTAAGTGGATTCAGGATTATTTTATAACCAATTTCTTCTTACAGGGGTGCTTTCACTGCAGTCTGTGCTCGGACAACTAATGTGAGTTCAGTAGCTTCACGGACTTTCTACACTATTGACTGTGGACACAAGGGGTCCTGGCAGGGAAGCAGAGAAACACTGAGACAGGTTTTGCCCAGGTGTGTTTCTGGAAGCTTTATGAATATTCAGGAAAAGGAATCTGGCTAAATCCAGCGTGGTTCCCCTATTCCACCCCAAATTATAGTTTGGAATGACCTTCTGTATAATGAAGGAAAAAAAAGAGGTGAAACACTCCCATCTCAGTACAGGCGTACCTTGAATGTCCCAAGAATGCCTGAAGATTTTTGGGAGTGATTATGAAATTTTCTTTCAGGAGAGACAATGAGGTTGTAAAATTTGAATTTCATATATTCTTATTCATCATTAAAAACCCTGAATGACTATAAAGGAGAGACTAAATGGCTTAGGCCTTCACATTATCTATTAAGTCAAACTGTATCTTTTAAAAGAGATTTAAAAGATTTCCTAATAACGTAACTCAGCCACGGTGACTTTACTAAGGGCATATTAGTAGGATTGGCCCAGGCTGAATTGTAGGATAGATAAATTGTGATTTCTGGTGCTTGGGACATTCTATTTCTGGGACCCTCCATGTAAGTCAATCCTTCCAAAGAGCTCAGTGATTTTCCAATCATCCTCGCCCATCAAAACTTACTGGTGTATTTCATGAATCTTTATTGAGTGCTTCCAATATTCCTGTCTTTGGGTTAAGTGTGCTGAAGTTATAACAAAGGGAAGATGCAGGCAACTAACCAACAATGTATAGTGTGGAGGGACCATTGCTTCTATAGGGAGATGTGTGGGGTGCTCTGTGAACACTCAGGAAGGGCCCTACATGTATCTTGGGAGACCAAAGACCAACTCCTAGGGAAAGTGACACTTGGCTGAAACCAGGGGGAGTGGAAGTCAGCCAACAAAAGGGAGGAGGGGGCGTTCCAGGTAGAGGAGTGCTCAAGGGAGAGAACATGGCACATTGAGGGAGGGAGAGGAGCTTTTGCTCAGTGTGCATGAGAACACCCTGGACCCTCTTTTAGAAAGGCTTGGCAGCTGCTGTTTACAGGAGCATTTGCTTCTTAACTAACTGATACTGGCAAGCCAATGCTGACAGGTGGCCTTGGTGCCTGGCACTTTTAAGACATGTTTAAGAGTAAGTTCTTTTTAAAGAGTTGGGACATCATTAGTATCATGAAATAATTCTGAAAGGTACCTTTTATCAAAGTGGTTAAATTTAAGTTCTGAATTTCATTCTGGTGACTAACCCTCCACCACATGTACACAAACTGCGGAGAAAGAATTTTCCTTCGTGAGTCACTTTCAGAGGTCACTCAGTTCCTCTTCCAGCAAATGTCTAATAAATGTCTCCTTGGTGCTGGGCACTGTGCCAACACCAGGGCTAAACAGATTGGGTTAGGAAAAGCTTCAGCAAAGATGACCACTCAAGATCTGCTGCTTCTTAAGTCAATTTCATGACAAATGTTCTTATAAGAAAAATTGCTTCCAAGTGATGATTTCTCCATTTTATTGCTGCCATGTAGAGGATTCATTCATTCACTCATTCATTCAACAAATATTTATTAAATACTTATTTTGAAATAGGACAATTTTACGTTCCATAAGGCTTACAGCCTATTAGGGGAGATTCCTATAAATCAATAAATACAGTGATAATTAAGTAATTAGTTGTTAATTAATGATAAATGTGATAAAAGTTGTCATTTATGCTCCAGAAACACCTATAAATTTTAAAAGGATGCTATCACTCAGCTCTACCCAGAGAGGTCATGGAGGGGATTCCTGGAAGAGGTGATATTATTTGCTTTGTCTTAAACAAATCATACCAATGTGTGCTTCTTTCAACTATAGAAGAAGAAGAAACTGGAAGGAACTGGTTTAAGTATTGGCAAACAAGAAATTGGCAGAATAAAGGAAATAGGTGGGCAAGGAGAGAACGTCCTAGCTCAGGACACCACATGTGCAAAGACAAGGAGATGAGAGAGCACAGAACGATTTGACTGCCTGAGTACTGGGTGGGTGGTAAGGTATAGTGACAGATGTGCTTGAAGAAGCAGGCAGGGCTAGATGATAAAGCCCACTTAATCCTCCAAGCTAACAAGAGTAAGAAGCACTACCATTATCTAAATGTCAATATTTCCATTTGAAAGTCTACCTGGCCTTTTAAACAACAGGCACAAAAGCAAACTCCGGTCCTCCCCCACGAACCTGCCACTTCTGCAGATTTCTCTGACTTAGTCAATAGCTTCTCCATATGTCTAGTTGCTCAAGTTAATGTCATTATCAATGCCTCTCCTTTCCGCACATCATGTATCACAACTGTCAGATCTTGCTGATCGTACATTTCTCACCCCTGCTAGCCCTAGCCAACATCACCTCTAGGTAACTTCTGTCGCCTGTTAAGCCATCTCCCCGCTTCTGTCCTGGATCATCCTTGTCTCCTCCTGTTCTCAAACTAATGGGCAGATCCTTTTAAATTCTAAGATCATATTATTTTGCTCAAAACTTTGATACAGCCTTCCATTGTACTCCGAGTGAAAGCCAAGGTAGTCTGAAGGATGACAGATCTGTCCCTGGCGCAGCCTTTCCACCTCATGTTTTAGTCCTGTAACACCACTTCGGGCTTCTTGCGTCCCCTGGCACTATCAGTCACTCTCCCCTACTGGCCTTTTGACTTCCTTGTTGTGCCCTCAGGCATTTTGGTGACTCATCACCTCATCTTCTTCCAGTCTTTGCTAGAAGGTCACAGTAGCAGAAAGACCTTCCCAGGCTCCACTATTTAAAATCACAACTCTCCCTTGCATTTCTACTTCCCTCCTTGTTTTGTTCTTCTCTATAATACTTTATTCATTTCATTTTTTCAATTGTCCAAATCCTGTTAGTAGAACGAAAGCTAAAGTAGGGCAGAGATTGACTGATTGATTTGTGGTCACTGATGTATTCTTAGTATCTAAAACAGTTTCTGACACATAGTAAGCACTTAAAAATATTTCATAAGTGAATTAATTATCCCCAGCTTAAGGTTCTTAAGAGAGCTTAAGAAACTTGCTCAAAGTCCTACAGCGGCTTCTGTGCCATGATGATCGTCGCTGGCCACTTTACAGGTGAGAGACGAAATTTACAGAAGTCAAGGCTTTAGGTTGAGCCGTAGCTTTCAAGAATATTAGAGCCTGAATCAGAGTGTAGGGCTGATGAAGGTCAATAGCATCCTCTTGGGCCCTGAGCAAACCAACTCCCTTTGTCGCTGTAGATGAGAGGAAGGTGACCCCACAGGGCTGCATGCGGTGGGCAACAGCTCACGTTGCTCCAGCCAGCCAGCCGAGCTCTTCCAGGCTCCGTCATGAAAGGAGTTTGCTTCGCCTCTTCTTCCTCTGGGTCAGGAGTTCCCGTTAGGCCTCAGCTAGGGTGGAAAGGGTGTGAGGGACTTTGGGGGTCTTTATTATGAAATAGGAACCACTGGGCTAAAGGAATGCTTTGAAGACTTGCCTCTGAAAAGGTCCTCTGATGGTTCCACAGGGTTTTCCTTTCAGAGGCTCCATGGGAAAAAAAAAAAAACTTTCTGATAAAAATTACCTATTCTGCTTTGACTGTTTCTTGATAAATATGTGTGAAATTTAAAATCTCATTTCAAAGGGGAAAAAAGGGATCCTCATTCAATGGAATTCTAGGGAAAAAAATCAACTGGAGAGAAAGGGGATTTCTCTATTGTCAGTGCATCGCTCTGCAGGGAGACAAGCTTTGGTGTAACTGATGGTTTGGTCCTGT
The DNA here is from genome assembly GCA_004026545.1 of Mormoops blainvillei. Lineage (NCBI taxonomy): Eukaryota > Metazoa > Chordata > Mammalia > Chiroptera > Mormoopidae > Mormoops > Mormoops blainvillei. The sequence continues at coordinate 77,704 of PVJD01003098.1, forward strand.
AATAGCCCAAGCACACAGAAAGGGCATGTGATGTATTACACGGTGTTCGAGACTAAAAGTTTGCTTCTCTTGGACTAGAATGAAAGTTCAGCCTGAAAGCTTCTGTTGAAAGAGACTTGCTTTGTGATACATCAGGAGAACCTGTTAAAGTTACCTTCAGTAGGCATCTCATATACACTTCGGAAAAAAACTGCTAACTCATTAAGCTTAATGGCCCCCGAAGCATCCCAGGATGCTACGGAAGCCAAACCTTTAATAAAGAACTTCACTTCTAAGGAGGTATGTATTGAACCTACAAAAGAGAAATTCTTTAAAGTGGAGATTAGAAAGCTGAACCATTATGAAAGAGCCAGAACAGAAACTAAGTCATTTTTTTTTTACTATGGGCAGTTAACAGAAATGGATGCTACATATTGTGTACATCAGAAAAAATCATTTAATAATGGTCACCTGGAAATAAAATGAATCTTAAAAGGCTCAAATATCCCCCCAAAAAAAAGTTCAGGAGGAAAAATAGTTTTATTGGGAAGCTCTGTTAAGAACATTAAAACATTCATCCTGAACGTTGCATGAATTAACATTAAAAGCAATGGAGCACAATAAACACACAGGAAGTGACATTAGGTTCTTCAGTTAGTGGTCTGCAAATAAAACACTAAAGGGTTTCTAGTTCTATGGTTGTGATTTCAGCATAAAAAATGTAAGACTAAATCGAAAAAATGACATAATTGCACATAAGGAGATATAATAATTTCTGAACTCCACATTAAATGCAATAACAAGAATGGTTACCTTGGTGCCTGGCTTACAATAAGAGCTCAAACACTGTTCACTTCATAATTACAATTATTAGCGCACTGTAGACCAGGCTTTGTGGGAGCAGATTTATAGGTGCATACACAAAAGGCTAAAAAGACTGGTGAAAACTTCTTTCCAAATGAAACTGAACACCAACAAATTAAAATCTCAAGAAAGCTAGATATGAATCAAAAAGATCCAGTTCTTTATTTGCCTACAGGTAACATCTTCTGCCTGACCGTCTGAAACTACCAAACTGAACTTGGCGTCAAGCAAATATATGGCATAGCTTACGCGGAATCACTTTTCTAACAGTTCAGAGGTTCATCTCCCTAATTTATTATGGCCAGACACTTATTTCCAGTTCTTCCCCCATTTTTACTTCTGGCATTGAAGTTCAAACTCCCATCTGTCATTCAGAGATATACTCCTTGTCTTTTTCTTGTCCAAATTATTTCACAAAGATGCTATATTTTAGCATGGGCGACTTGAGTGAGAGCTCCAGTTAAAATTATTGCTTGCCTGAGGTTTCATTTTGGAGTCCTGATAAGTCATTTCAAATGTGAGCTATGTCGAGTACATTTCAATTTATTACTTTTTCTAAGTGAACTAATCTAAATTAAAATCTCACAGAATCAATACCTCATTTTTATCATAGAGCATTCTGATTCTAACTCCCACTCATCCATCTATCGTTCACTGTGGCTTGGAAATTTCTAACAACGAGGAGTTACTTTATATCATATCATGGAAATGACACATCTGTAGTCTGTTCTTTCATACATATGGGTCCAAGTTTACAGTAAATGTTGCCTTATTTCAAACCCCTCATTTTATTTATTCTGCAGGACCTTCCCACAGTCCTTATCACAAGAACTACCCAATACTTATTAGGAGTTCACAATGTACACGATTACAATCTGAAAACTGTCACTAAAAATTATCTCATTTCTTTGGCTTTGGTTTCTTATTACAGCCACCAAATCAGACAAATGGGGAGTTATTTTCAGGTTTTCCAAATGTTATTCACTGCCCTCCCCCAACGCACTCATTTTGAGCATTTCCTTTGGGTTTTTAAAGGTCTAGTGTTGACTTGGAGATATTGCATAGATTTTTAACTCACATGTCATTCTCCTAATATATTTTTATTTCTGGTGACCTAGAAAAGAACAGAAGCAAAGAATGGTGCAAGGAAAATGTATTCTCATGACAGAGTGTTTTAAAAAAAAGCTTTCAAGGGATTTATTTAGTCAGGTCGCGTCTTTTCCATTATTCTTTTATATGCCACTTGTATTGCATAGTCTATGGCTGATCCATAAAAGAATCATAAAAAAGACCCCATTTTATGCAACCACGTAATAGCGTGTCTGCATAAAATAGGTGATGCATATATTTTATGTCCAGAATTCTAAATGGTCACTCATATTTCTTTTCTCTCTCAGCTTTCAAGGTTGGGTTCATAGTTTTTCAAGAGCAAAAGATCTTCAATGCCTTTGTTTCAGGAGGTCAGGGGCTTGCCTGTCTTATTCACGCCTTGATTCCAGTGCCTAGGATGGGTCCTGGCACATGGTAGGGCATGAATAAATGTTTGGAAATGCTCTTTCTTCTCTAATTATTTAACACCAGTCAATCTCCCAGACAGGCTACCCCGGCACTCTCATTGCCTACAGTTCTGAGAAAGAGCTACAAAGCAGCATTATAATTTCCTGAATGTATAAACACAGTGATTTTAAGGACAGTAATACATTTGCTGCCTTAGGAAAAAATGAAGGAAAAAACCTCTAAGTACTTTGGCTTAGTGGGTGTGTGCCATATGTCATTTTAAAAATTCAAAACACCAATGAAGAGAGCCACAGAAGATGGTGAGAGTCTACTCAGTAGGTTCGATGCCAACTTGACCATACATCATCTGTGCCTTTGTCCTAAGGTCTCCAGAAAATGAGAGAGGGTGTGTTTTTTAAATCTGAAAGGATGAAAAGACGGTTGCTGACTTCACGATGCTTATAATCCCATTGGAGATAAAGCGCAGAGATTTTGTTGATGAGAAACGACAGTGCAAGGTTAAATATGGCAAACACCTAATGAAATGAGGAGAACGAGATGACAGAGGACTAGGGTGGACCGGAGGGGTTTCTGAAAGGTATTGGACAGGATCTAAGTCCTGAAGAACAGATAAAACTCATAAAATTGGAAAGGAAGTTTACAGGGGTGAGAAAAGGGGAGAAAGAATGGAAGATATTTGGGGAAGGAGGAATGGCGTCTGCTGGTGATGCCTGGATACAAGAGTGAGCATAATACTAGCTAGTGATGTTTGGATAAAACAGCACAAAGGAGGCTTATTGTGGAAAGTAATCAGTAATGCAGTTACATCAGGGTTTATGCAACCATCACAGTCATAATGAAAACTGGATGGGCTCAGAGTTTTCCCAAAATACGTGACTGATGATCATGTTTACACACAAGAATAAATCGGATTCCCAATTGCAAGTGAGTCACTTAGCCAAATATTGACTTAGAAATTATATCCACCAATGGAAACAGGGGCTGAAAACAAAGTAGAGATGAGTATCACTAGTTCCCTAGGAAACAGATGGGATTTGGAGAGATGATCACTGCACCTCAGGCACCTCTTGTTTTGTAACCAGGCAAAAATGAGTAAGAAGGGGTGAGAGTGCTGAAAGCAGAGGAAGCCTGCAAACTTGGTGACCTGTGCAGCCAACTCAGACATTCCAGGATCTACTTGAGTGCAGTTTGGGAAGACCGTGCACACCAGTCTGGAAGGCAGAGGTGCTCACCTGCTGCCTCTGGCAGACTTTTTATTTGATGAAAATGTTCGCCCAGATCCCGAATGGAAGCAGGGTGGAACAGAGAGCTGGCCGCTACAGAAACGCAGCAGAGGAAGCTTTGTCTGTCTTTGAACATCAAGCCCTCCTCCTCTAATTGTCACTGTGGAGGCCCTAAGAATCCCAATGCAGAGGGGAGATGACCGCACTCAGGTTTCCATGGAGCAATTTGGTGACCTACGGAAGGTTGGTTTGTGGCTTACACATCAAGACCAGGTCAGGGACTTGCATTCCATTTTTAGGAGTCTATCTAAAGACAATAATCACGGATATGTGGTACAATTCACACACACGGGTTAAAAATAGCAAAAACTTGCTAGCAACTCAACTAGCCACCAGTAGGAGCTTTGCTAAGTAAAATGGTATCATATGCACACACTGGAATAGTGCGTGCATAGCTCGGGAAACAGGATGAGGGTCTATGAGACATCATAGTTGAAGTTCTTTGGAAACAAAGCAAAAAAGAACTCCCTGTTCAAGAACATTTGAGAAACACTGAGTGAAGCCAAGCTAAATAAAATGTGTTACTTGATATCTGAGAACCTTAAATAGGTGAAGACCCCCAGTGATTCTCCTGGAGGGAGACGGAACAGGCAGGCCTTCCCAGGACCATTATCTTCCTTGGGGGTGGAGGATACCCTTGCACAGACGTTTGGGGAGTTCTCTAGGAAGAACTCATCCTTTGATGAAGTTCTGAGCTAAAGCTTCACACTTTAGTTTTCTTTGTTTCTTCATCATGATGGGAAAGAGTGAACAACACCTTCTGCAAAGTCCAGGGAAGGCGACTTTGCATTTGTCAAATTCCTAATAACTCCAGTGAACTCTGGTGTTCAGTTCTGGTATAAACATTCAGTCATTTTTAAGGACACCATTTAGAGGTTTTTAAATTAGTGTGCAAGTATATGTATTCTGGGCAAGAGCAACAAATTTTATTTAATCAGCATCCCATCCATCACTGTGTAATGTATGCAGTCTCTGTAAATGCATAGGAAGGTGTGCGAAAGTGGAGCTGATGAATTATGGAAACCTGATACGTGTGCTTACTGCATTGAACACTCTCTGCTAACCCTTCCCCTCAACCTCGACCTCTCAACAGATACGGCCCCAATAATCCTAGGTGAACAAAGCCACTTCATCACCTTTAATATTCAAGAAAAGAGAATACAATTTGTTAATATGCATAACAATTTGGAAATATGATCACATTTTCCTGAGTGCTAAACTCAGCTGTGTTATTGTTTATATCAAGTCTGTTAGCTAACGGAAAAAATGGAAATTTGTTCCCGACTGCATCTCCTATTAATTCTACATATTGTATAACCTATCAAATTGAATAATTAAAAAGTAATTCATAAGTTCAGTGCTTCCATCATCAATAATGTGGATCACATTTATCATCCAAAAATAAATAATGGGCACCAGAAAAGCTTTAGCTTTCCAGCTGGTATTTGAATATAGACTAAAAGAAGGAGTTCTATTTATAATTGAGCAATAAAAATAAATCATATATTTGAATTCTATGCAAATTCAAAGTATCAGTCATTTATTTACTTAAAAGATTTTCCTTGGATAATTTAATTTTTATAGTTTGTGACCTTGAGAAATTATCTAATAAGTAATTATTTAATGTTTTAGTTGCTATATCCTATCTCCAAAACGTTTCTACCATTTACAGAACATTTACTGTGTTCTAGACACTAACTAGTCCTTCACAGACCTTATCCCATTTAAGCCTTATAGGAACCATATTGTATTAGAGTTAATAAATAAGGCAATGGAAATTCTGAGAAGTTATCTAACTTTCCCCAGCATGACTCAGAGAATAAGCTGTAGAGGATAGATTTGAACCCAGTCCTATCATGCTTCTTCCTGATAAAAATTCTTTGTCGTGTTCTCTATTGAGGAAGGGAGATGAAAGTGTTTGTCCTACCCATCTCCCAAGTTTGTATGAAGCTTGTAGCATGTTGTCTTTCCCCAAAAAGGTTGCATCAGTATATATTCCACACTATATGCTCTCAAATCTCATCATCTAACTGTATATTGGACTAGGAGGAGGAACCCTAGGGTACAGCAAGTGTAAAGATAGGAGGGCCAGACGAGCTGAGCCATACTTTCCTGGGTAGAGCAACGAGAGACACAGAATGAGGAATGTTTCCCTTGAGAACGGCTTGGTTGGCATCACCAAGATACTGCCTCAGGAAGCTGCTCTCAGATTTGTCCTCCACTCGCCAGGGAGCTCTTCCCTCAAGGGGGGTCTTGCCTCTTTCCTAGCACAGGGCATCACTCTGGGCTGTTCTTGATTCTTGTGCAAAGGGGATCGCACCCCAATTCTGCATTCCGTGGAAACATAGTCTGTTTTGAAAGCTGAATTACCTCACTCATGCATCTTGGATCTAACAGATCAGCTGACCAATGAGGACCCTATCTGTTGACCCAGGTGTGGGAAGATGTAAAGCTTTCCTGGGGCAAAGCTGAACTGTGTAGCACTGAGGCATTGGAACAATTGTTTTCAATTAGTCCTCAACAGTGATACCAACTGCTCAAAAGACCTCTTCCCCAAATGCCCTTCATCTGATAATCTATCTCCATCCCTTTCCCTCTTCAGAGGCAAAACTTTAATGGACCGTCTTTTCTCAGCAAATCTTAATATAACAGTTAATATGCAGACAAAGTGACCAAGTCCCCCTGACACACGTGTGTGATCTCCATTTAGCAGGAACAGGAGGGAGGGAGGCAGGAAGGAGGAAGTGCTGAAGGGGAGACACAGTGCCCCACTTCTGCCCCCTGCTAAGTGAAGACTCTGTCATTCAGGTTCTTCCCTCAGTTTCTTACAAAGCTCTCTCCAAAGGCAACACATTTTTGATTCCACCTATGGCATTTTAGCTAAAATATAATTTCTCCACAGATAGTATAAATAATATTTACAGCTGATGTTTTATATTATGTAAGATTTTAGACATTGCATTTAACCTGTTTCAAGATAAACAAATAAGACATGAATTTGTCTAGCTCCTCTTGCTTCATTTTATGTTTAAAGTATCCCACCAGGTCTCTCTTCCTGTCTCTTCTTTGCCTTGTCCCAATTTCCTAATGAACTACTCATTAAACCACCAATTAATCTGCATGACCCTAAGCCTTTTCTCGTCCCTCTCACTTCTTAAATTCTCCTAGGAGTCCAAGGCATGTTCTTACCAGGTTCTATTTTTAGCTTCTTCCCTTCTTTCTATAATGAGGTTTAAAATTATATTTGCCCGTACTCCAGAGGGCTGTCCCCGGGCAGAGATGGGCAATCAGACCTGAGCAGACATCCCAAGAGCTGGACACAGCCACAGGTCAGCAGTGCAGCTGCCAGCGCCAGGGCTCTGGGAGGATGAGAGTGAGGAGAGGAGGGGAGGGAGGGGGATGGTCCAGGGATGCTGCATGCTCCATGGGAGCCCAGGCACGAGGATCTGGGGGAAGACATTTGTGAGTAATCCCTGTGAAGGCATCAGGAAGATGGGCACAAGAAATTTTAGGATTCTTGGTGATGATTTACCTTCTTCAAGAAAACCCCACAACGAGATACTGTGTTCTTAAAGTTTTCCTCTAATGGAGGTGTGTGTGTGTATGTGTGTGTGCATTTGTGAGTGGTGTGGGGAGAAGCAGAGACTTCAATATTCAGCTTCAAGGCAGCCTGCAAACATTGGGGTGACAGATCTCCCTCCCCAGCTCTCCCCTGAGTGCCCCTTACCGATTTCTGCCTACTGAATCGTGCCCCACGCCGATAAGAAAAGATACCACAGGAGACAGGAATCGCTTTGGGTTACCGTTGAGACTCTACTTTAGAGACGTGGTTTAATGACACAGGGGTTGCTGCGGGCCACATTTGCATTGGTTAACTTCTGGTGGAAGGCAGGATTTCTTTGCTATGCTAAGGAGGTTGTTCATAAAATTTAAGAAAGAGTGGGTGTGTCCAAAGCTCTCCTGATACTTTCTTTCACTCCCCCATTCACTTGCTCATTCACTCTCAGGAATTCTATTTCTCTTCTTTGGAAAAAGGCCCATATACCTTGTCAGCTACACCAGCTTAGCTCATGCATCAATTTGGCTGCTTGCATTTCTATAACAAAGCTTTCTCATTAGCCTTCATGAATAAAATAAACAGGCAAATTAGTTATAGTTGTGTGTTCTGGTGTTTACTTGTGTATATCACCCTCTTTCCCCGTGATATTAGAGGTTGTTTTAAAGAGAAAAGCTTTAGAAAAAGACCCCTGGGCCACCTCAAACCTCAGCATCAGTCATTCCTTAGGACGTCAGAACATGAAGGGCTTCCTGCGCCCTACGGACTTAAGAGCAGGAAGGACACTCAGCAGGCGTTGGTTAGTGACCTTTAGGTGTTTGTAGCTGCTAAGCTCTTGTCAGACAGAGGTCTTAACCCAGGCTCTCACAAGTGAAGGCGGTTGAAACTGGATGGTTCTGCCCCTTCTCCCTTCACACCACATGGCTGTGACCTTGGGTCAGTTGCTAACTATACCTTCCAGTGTCCTCCTGTGCTGGAAGGGAAGGTGGCAGCACCTGCTGGCCGTATGGAGTTGGTGTAAGGATTAAACTGGGGGGCGCTGAAGAAACCGTTAGCGTCACGCCTGGGAAGAGCGATCCCTAGTTATTGTTGCCATGACTGTGTTTATTATGAATGTCAGAATGAGGTCTTCTGAGTGCTCTTCTGGGCTCTTACGTTTTTCTACACTGAAATATACAATCCGTCTAGGTTTGGTCTTCCTGTTATTTTCACTATCCCCTTACTTTTGATTCCTAGTTAGATCACCATCAGCCCTGGCAGCTGTCCCAGTCTGACCACCTACTCTATTAGCAAGCTAGTGCCTGCGTGTGTACACACACAAATACATGTGTGCACATGCAAAATACACATGTGTACACACACCCTAATACATAGACATACAGTCTTATCCCTCAATAGTGTTCATCTGGTCTCCCTCTCCGCTGGTATCACTGTGTCTGTCTCAGTCCGTCTCAGCTTTCTCCCCTTTGCGTTATAGAATAATGGGTTTGTCTCCGTCCCCCTCCCCCCCGGCTTTTTATAGTCTCTGCCTTTTCCTCCCTTGTTTGCCTTGCAAGCCTACTCTCTGTCCCCTTGGTCTTTCCTCTCTCCCACTCCTGCCTCCTTACTGACGGAGGAGCCTGTGTGGTTACATGCTCGGTTCTGCTCCATCCATCTGTATCCAGTGCTCTCAGTCTCTGCCTCCTTCTGGAGGTTTTATGCAGGGACTAAAGTGCCCTACTGATGCTTGTGACAGTAGCATCACCGCGCATCTGGGTCTCACGGTGACAACAGGGGCACTGTTGGCATACAAACAGGAGCCAGGTGCCACCGATGGTGCCAGCACAAGGCTGCAATCCCCGGTCAAGGGCTCCCCGAGGCCCACGGTGATGTCCTGGAAGATGAATAAATGCCATCTGGAGGCTCAAGTCCGGCCAGGAGGGCAGCCATGTTGTCTTGCTCAGTATTTAATTTTAATTTCCCCTGAATAACCCAGAGTGAATTTGGTAATTTGCAATGTTGTAAATTCTGTCAGCATTGGGGGACGAAACACTGGATAAACACTGCTTATCCAGTGCACTCTGGCGGATCATACTCTGGCTGTCTTTCTGACTGCCGATCCATTTTATTCGTACTTACAAGGGAAGGAATGTATTCCCGAGAAAGCACTTGTCTCGATGAGTTCTGAAACTACTCGAGGATAACTGGGTTCAGAGTTAACATGTGCTGCTTCCAGGGCAAAGTACACCTAAGGAGATGGAAGGAGTTAAGTTCTCAGGTAAAACTGAGATCAAGAAATGAGGACTAAAACTTACCTTCCCAGTCTCCCTGGTTATTCAAGGAATTACCTCTCCACCATGTTTCCTTAGCTAGCGATAAAAATATAACCTCTCTGACCCAAAATTCTGTCAACCAGGGAATTCTGTTAACTATAAATCTCTATTGTTGGTGCTTTGCTAGTATAATTTGATATAAAAATATATTCTGTATAATGTATATATAACAATATAATTACATGAGATATAATTTATATAACTATATAATTACATATGATCATATACTATAGGTACACTATATTATATGATTATACACAAAATATGCTACATATATTGCAGTATAATATATGCTTACTGGTGCTTCGATAGTAAAATTTAAATATGTAATAAGTAATATGTAATATATATGGTTAAATAAAGAACTCATGGTTCATTTAAATTATGAGGCAATCTCTAAAAAGTTAATTCATCATTTCAACAATATTTAAGAAGCTTCTATATATGTGACAGAACTCCAACTACCAAATTGTGTTCAGTTAATTCCTGTGATAAGGCTATGTTTGCATTTTAATTATTTAAAGCTGTGGTGTACATACCAGATCAGATTTTCTCTTTCTTATTTGTCAAATGCTGTATGTATATTGAGTGACATACATGGTTCCAACATATATAATTTGTGCAAGGTACATTTGCTTGTTTTGCCTGCCCAGGAAGACTGCCCTCTTACTGTGAATAGTGCCCCAACTTATCTTCGGGAAACTAGTCCTCCCCATTGCAAGCAGTAAAATAAAATATATTTAAAGGATGTATTTTTAATCAAATAGCTTCCACAAATAATTTACTTATTTTTCTTCCTGGTGTGTTTGCAGGTCGAGTGATTTCCTTTTGTCTCCTCTCGAATACATTCCTTCTTCCCCACAAATCAATAAAATTGAGGCCACTGGAGCACTGTTTTTCTCAAACTCGTAATCCAGTGGTTTACAAATGTGGTTCACAAATGTGGTTCCTTTTCATCTCTGCCAGTCTCTCCCTCCCCTCCTGAGAGCTCATCATTTCTCTGCATGTGGTTTTCTGGGTCTCTATGACTGTGGCTCTCCTCAACCAGAAAAGTGAAGAACAAAGGGAGTTAATGGGGTTATGAGACACTTTAGCCTGTTAAACAGGCACATCACTGAGGTTCCCCTCTTCTGCAATTTTTAGATAGGTTTAGGAATAAACCTGAGCTGTCTCTTCTCCCTTAATTGGGGGATTCGGCCACTAGGCTAGCCTGCAGGACTTCATTATATCAGTGTCGCCTACAACTCAAGTCCACAGCCTGGACACCAGAACAGTGTCTTAGAAAGGTGACAGAATTATTAATCCATGGGCGAAGCTTAAGGCTTTAATAACATTGGCTCTCCATACTGCAAATTTTACATCCCAATGACGTATCAAAGGCTTAATTACAGTTTTCTCTTAAGAGCAAATTGTGAAACTTAGTAGTTCACCTTACTTTGCTGCAGGAAGGATTCTCATTTGGCTAAAATTAAAAATTTAAACAGATGCCCCAGGAGCCAAGCTAGCTTAAGAACTCCCTGGGTCCTCTTTACAGCTGAGTTATGCTCTACAGTCTCCTGTTTAAAAAAAACACACACAAAAAACCCACCTGTGACTGAAACGCTGAGGAGGCTGCTTCTTTTATCCACTAATTAATACTTCTCTTCCCCATCTCCACTCCCCTTTAGAGACTCCACCAAAATGCTTGTTCATTCATTTGTGAATAATCTATTTTTCTCTCAATCCTCATGATGTGATTCACTCATCCTTCCAATCTCTTCTGCACACGTGTGTGTATTTCCCGCACTGATTATTACATAAGATCTTGGACAGTGAAAAGGCAATCGTGTAGTTGCCTTGTTTGAAAGTGTCTGGCTTGGGTTGGAAGATAAATACCTTCCGCCCCACCCTGGCCCACTGAATGGCACCCTACTGATTGTTACTGGGAGTGGCTTCGAGAAACCTGAAGTAATTTTGGTGGCTCTGGAAAAGAAGTGGGTATTTTTATAGCATCTGCAACCAGACAAAAAGCTTTGCATTCACTGCACTACATCATCTATGGAGCCTCGAAATGAACATTGACTTTATCTAATGTTTTAGTCAAGATCTAATGATTTAAACTCCCTGCGTTTAAATTTGTTTTGCCATGTGCTAATTCTGAAACCTTGGGCAGGTTCTTTCTCTCTCTCTGTCCCCCTGTTTTCTGTAAGGTGGGAACTAATAATAACGGTACCAATCTCACAGAGCAATTATGAGGGTTAAGAGGGGCGATCTGTGAAAGTGTTTACCCCGGCTGTTGTCCCCGTAATCGAGTAAGTGCTCAGTTAATGTTAGGCATTAAATTGCGACAGAAGAGGCCTCTGTAATTGGGTCCCCATCCTTGACTCAAATGTGCAACAAGCTTCTAACGTGCAGGCTTTTCTAGCCACTTGGCTACAATGACGAACAAAACACCATTTCTGTTCTCAGGGAGAAAGCAGTTGGTCCAGGAGAGAGCTACAGAGTCAGTTATAGATGCTACAATATGGTGATAAATGGCAGTAATCGTTAACATTGAATCCTTAATACTATGCTGGGTACTTTATGTGGATTATTATATTTAATATTTTCAGAAACTTATGCAGTAGGTACTATTCTTTTATTTATTATCCTGATGAACAAATCAAGTCTTAGACAGATTAAGTCAATTCACATCTGTCAGCCCCCAGAAACTAATCTTTTCACCACTCTTCTTTACCGAGTGCTACGATAAGCTAAGAGTGCCCATTAATAGAGGAGCTAACTCTGTGTTTTAAGAACTTGGTGAAGAGGAAGTAACGCATGAGCTGGGGTTTGATGGAAGAAGGAAAACTTAAAAGGGTAAAGGGTGAGGAAAGTACACAAAACTACATGGGTGTGGCCATAGTATGACAGGATCACGGGAGCAGAGGGTGGAAACTGGTGATGGAAATGGGAAGGTCCATTGGGAATAGTTTGGGACACAGTGCTAAAGAATTTGAATTCTGGTTATGTGTTCAAGAGAGGTTTTTAAGAAGAGAGACTACATGATCAAAAACAACTACTTTGTCAACACCATGCCTAGCGAAGACCCCTGACCAAGAGTCAAGAATAAAACAAAGGCCCCGACTCCCGTGACAGGAGGAGCACGTGTGCACGCAGTGTGCCAGCACATTTATCGGTGTGCTTGTTTGGTGACTTCCTGTCTCCTTCACCAGATTGTTTATTTTATAAGTGTAGTGACCATGCTAATTTTGTTAACTATTTTAACTCTAGGACCTAACACAGTACTGGTACTTAGAAGATTCTCTAGGAATATATATTGCTCGAAATTTGGGATGACTAAAAGTTCAGAAGAGGGGCACCAGCCATTGTGAATGGTCAGGAAGTCAAAAAATAAGGGGATGCTGAAGCTGAGCCTTGGAGAATGATCAGGCATTAATGGACAAATGGTGGGAGGAAGGGATACATTGGAGAGAAAAGGTCACTGGGCAAAGACTTGGAGGTACAAGGGGACACAGTGCATTCACACAACTCCAACAGTCGGTCTGGTTGGAACAGGGTTTCTTGTCCTGAGCAATGTTGACATTTTAGCTGGATGACTCCTTGCCAGGCGCAGCTGTCCTGGGCGTTGGAGGATGTTTGTCAGCACCCCTGGCCTCTACCCAGTAGATACCAGTAGTACATGCACTTCCTTCAGTTGTGAAAACCAAGGATGTCTCCAGATATTGCCGAATGTCCTCCCTCTACCAATTCAGAACAACTGCCAGGACTTTTGAGTAAAGAGAAAAACATAGAAGGATGTACACAATATGCTGCTAGAGAGAAAAACAGGATGCATTTCAAAAGACATGACCAGAGCGGATGCGTTCAGCGTGAGCCCATCGGGAAAACTCCTGAGGGATTTAAGCAGAGTGGTGCCATGAACACAGCCTTGGGTTCAAGGAAAATCAATTGGCAACTGCGATTTGCAGGGGATCAGTCTTGTCTACAAGGAGAACTGGCTGTTTCAGTGCCCCGGGCAAGAAGCAATGAGAGTCTGAACTGAGACCAGGGCAGGAGAACAGAAGGAGGCTGACAGAGAGTAGGAGTTTAAACCAACAGAACATGGTTCTGGAGGAAGGTGCTGTCGGCATGGACGAGATGCAAGGAACCTTTTGAAGGACTAAAGGAAAGCTATCCGAGGCACCACTTGCTGGAAGCTAAACAGTTAACCACAAGAGAAGGACACTAATCAGATGAATGAGTGGGAAGTGAGAGTGCCAACCCCAGTTGAGAAAGCCTGCCAAAACCAGCACACACAAATGGAGAGAAATGCAGGCAGCATCAGCGAGGTGCTCCCGAAAATGGAGTCTAACTACAGCAAAGGATTCAGACAGAGAGAAACAGATGGTCGTCGTGATGTCCTCCGTCACTTGACAAGCTGGATAAATCATTGCTGCCAGGGAAGGAATAATAAAAGGAGGATTTTGCCAGCATGAGCTGTTGCCATGGCCTTTGGTTCAGAGCTTGCTTCTGGAGGCAAATAAAAAGAAAATAAATATGGAGTGATGGAGGGAAATTAATTAGCCCCTCACAGATGGGCCTTCAACATCCTAGAGACTGTTACTGTCACTAATATGAAAGGTTAAGTAAGGTGGGGAGAGAACCCACACGGGCAGGGTTGTGTCCTGGGCTTTATGAGATCCCGTCACGGCAGCAGGAGAACCCGGAGGGATCGTGGAACAGCTAGAAAGGACGGGACCCAGCCAATGCAGCCAAGTCGGTGCCCGGGAGCTCAAGCCCAGCTCCCCTGAGAGTGTGGAAGGTCAGATTTACAGAACTGGACTGAGGTAGTTACGGGTTCTGAAAACTTCATTGACTAGAGAAGCCCACAGGGCGTACGTGAGAGTTCACTGGGGGAAAGAGATGGATGAACTGTCTAAAATACACTGTTTCCTTCCCAGTAAATATATTTCCACAAGTTTATATTACACAAAATTATGCTTGAAGTAAATATTCAGCACCAATAGGCTGGTTCACAGAACAGGAAGAGTCCAGAAAAGAGAACAATGTTTAAGTAAATGTGAAGAATTATATAAGGCATTTTAGCTAGACTCTGGCTTCATGTATTGCTCAACAAATTGAGATGGAGGAAGAGAAAGGAGAGAAGGAAGAGGAAGAGTAAAAAGGAGGAGGAGGAGGAAAACAAGAACAAGAAGAAATAATTTGTGAGCAAAAATCATCATAAATTTTTTCACTAGTAAGAACGTTTTTCAAGACGGAGCCTGAGGTAATCACTTGAGGTTTTGCTGCTACCTCTCTTTATCACTCATAACTGAAATATTATTGACATTTCTTGGGCATCTGAAGATGAGTTTATTGTCACAGTTTCTGAATTTGATATCAACAGTATACATGAAGCCAAAGAGTATCTAAATGAGGCTTCGAAAGCATAATTAAAAAAACAATTTCCTATAGTTAAAGAAATTACTTGCGTCTTTTATAGCTCTTTCCACGATTTTACTTAGCCCTGGTAGCTGTGTGAGAAAGGCAGGGGAGGCGTTACTACCTGCGCTTTGTTTTCAGCAGATGTGGCAAGAAGTCTAAAGAGGCTTCCAGACCTTCTCAGCTAGTTGTGTGAGGGCTGGGGGTACTCTTTGTCGAGTGCTCTCTCCCCTGCGGCCTGGTGTTTACTAGAGGGAGCCAGGTTTAAATGGAATTAGGAACCTAGAGTGACAGTGAGAATCTCCTTGCCGGTTGCCTAAACACATCTTTTGATAATAACTAATACGAACTTGTTTCTTTACTCAACTAATTTACCTTTTAAGCAACTCAGCCCATCTGACGCCATTCCTGTCCTGAATGCGCCCTACCTCAGTTTCCCCATTAGCTCATATCCCAATTTTAAGACCAGGAAAGCTCACCTCTTCTACAGAACTTCTAGAAAGTTCTTGGATTGATTGTACCTTAAGTAACTCCACTTTTAGACTAAGAATTTTAAAATTCTTAGTTTGCACCAGGTGGGGTTGTGTTTTTTTTTAAGTAGTGCTTTTATCTATAGTAAAGGCTTTTTCATACACCTTTGTGTAGTAGGGAAAGGTTTTAAAATGTTAAACAATATAAAGTTGCTATGTGTAAGTAAAAAGGGATGAATATCAACAATTTCATATGGGTCGGTTCCATCTTAAGCCTCATTTTGTGGAGATTATTGTCTCCCAGCCCCTAAATTAAAAAGATCATTAACAAAAAGCAGAAGAAAAAGAATGTTTTCTGTCTAGTAGGTCTCAAAAACCTGGGTTTGTAAGGGAAGAGAATGATTTTTAAAAATAGATAAAATTGTTGCAAAAATATTTGGGGTAAGATGCAAGTTCTTTCCATCCCTTTGACTAGGAGGGGGAAAAAAAAGATTTATCAGACCAGGGAGAAGGTTGGGGAGGAATGGAGCTAAAGTGATGAGAGCAAACTCCATGTATCTATGCTTAGCTGGTCTGAGACGAGAGGGCTGGAAGGGAAAGGAACCCAGGTTGTGAAACTACCTGGGTGTACAGATAGATCACCTATAGGTAGGCTCCTCTCAGGAGGGCACTGCCCCTCATTGGAGGACCGAGCCACCGGGAAGCTGATGCAGCACCAGACAGGGACCACCTCATCATGTCTGCCTCCAAGCTACAGGAACTGTCCTTTGAGAACCAATAGCATGTTGCTCCTTGATCACCCCAAAGGGAATGACTCTACTCTGTGCCCCAAGACTTTGCATGACCCCTGTCTACTTTTCTCCCTGTAGACGGCTCCTCCCCTTTGCATCCAGAATCCCAGGCCCAAACGTTGTCTACTCAACACTGTGGCAACATGCCTGACTAACTCACTCAAGGCGGGCATGCCCCTCAGACACACATTTCCCATCTTACACTTGCAAATGAATTTACAAAGCCCAAAGCACTCTGCTATCCAATCTTTACATTGTTCCAACAGATTTTTTTCAAGAAAGTGCAAAGAATTAAATTCTCTCTTTTTATTTTTCCCATTGGGTTCACATGAAGGGATTCTCCCCAGCTTTTGGGGCTTATGACATTTATCCCCCATTTTAACATGTGTTCAGAGAAAGGGAAGAGATTCAATAGCTGAGCTATTGAGTCCGTTGTCTTGAGGGGTTTCCAGGGAGTTAACCTGGCCTTGGTGTGCAAGCTGGATGAAGTGGCAAGAAGCCAGGTTTCGGAAGGTTGTGCAGTAATCTTGGAATAAGGCGATGTGTTCCGAGGTGCCTTAGTGCACAAGACTTAAAAATACTAATTATTTTAGTGATTTGTTATGTAAAACCTGGGCTAGTCACTAGAACAAATAAATTACTTATTCATGCTCATTCTCATTCTTTGGTGTGCTAAAATTACTGGGCCAGAAAAGATTTATGTGACATATTTAAAAGCCCAAGACGAACTGTTGAAAGAAGATCAATTTCATAGAGATTGCTTCCTTTTGTCATTAACACTCTCCCGCCTCTTTAAACTCCTTCCCATGTGGCATCTCAGTAGCGTGTCAGAACCCTCATCTGAATAGGAATTGTAAAGGATTCTGGCTTCATAGCTTTTTGTTGATAAAACAAAAAGTGACTTTCAATGGAAGTTAGCATGGGGGAAGTCAAATGTGGAAAGCAGGGTAGAGCCTCCAACATTTTCATGGGCTTCGAAAGGCGACTGCTGTTCCGGGGCTGCCTAAGACTAACCTGGTCCGCGCTCTGGTATCTGTGGACTGGGGGTGTAGCGCCGCTTAAAAAGCACTGGAACATTGTTTCTCTTGTATTTTATTTTCCAATTTATTGCCTAGCTGTTCAGGTTAGTGTCTTCATTTCCCTTCTTCTCCTTCAACCCGCCTGTCCCATCAATCACCGATTCCCGGAGCCTGGGGGCTCTCAAATTTAGCAGGCATCGAAGGTAACCTGGTGCGCTTGTTAAGGCACAGGCTGCTGGGCCCCAGCCGCAGAGTGTCTGGGGTAAGGCCTGAGAATTTGCATTTCTAACAAATTCTCGACGATGCTGTCCAATTAGAGACCACACGCTGGGAGGCACTGCTGTAGATTGATTTCTGAGCATTTTTCACCTCCATCCATTTCTGTCTGCTGTACTTTTCTAATTCACGTCACCATCTACCTCAGCCGTACTCTGGGAGTGAACGCCTTTAAAACACAAATCTGAGCAACTCACGCCCCTGCCGAAAACTGCCGTGCCTCTGTAGAGCCTGAAAGGGGATGCCCTCTTCTCTACTTCTTTGCCTTCCCCAGAAGCAAAATTTTAATCTTTTATCTGATGGTTTTGTTATTTATCACCATATTTCAAAATAATGTACTTGAATTACTAGTTTTTATATTTTTAGTTTTTGGCATAATCTATTGAAGTACTGCCACAGGAAGTAAGGACCTTCTTTCTAGAGCTTTAACCCTTCTGAGCCCCGCACCTCCTCCCATTCTCTCATTGTAAATATGTATCCTTTGCTTGCCGTTAATGTTCTGTTGAACGATACTATATTATGACAATATAAATTCTATTCACAGCTAGCCATTTATGATAACTTTGCTTCCTGAGCAACTTTTTGTTTTCCCTACAGCTAATAATGAGCTTGAATTCATTTGCTTAATTTTATAAACATGCTGTAATTCACCCCCAAACACTCCTCTTTGGTTTTTAAGTCTCATCCTAAGATATTTAGATACATCAGGAACTCTATTATTTTACTTTCCTGAAGAAGTTTATCTAACAGTCTATCGGCGTGTTCCTTTCGGGACTTAGTTGCCTTCTGTGTCCAGCTGCCATCCCGGCTTCTCCCTAGTCTACTGTCTTGGGCAACTGCTTCATCTCTTCCCATGCTTGATATGATTTTTGGATCTGGTGTATTTTTCTCCCAGATTTTCTCTATAGCTTTTGTGAAATATGCTCTCAAGTATTTTTCAGAGTAACACTGCATGGGAAATAAATTTATTGACACCTTGTGTGTCTTAAAATGTTTTTTTATTCTATCCTAATGTTTAATTGATAATTTGGCTCAGTGTCAGATTTTAAGTTGAAAATAACAGATCTTAGGTTTTATCTAGTGTTCATTGCCTTTTAGTTACCAGGTTTTCTTTCGATAAAATCTTTTGAGTGTGACGTTTTCTTTTCTTCTGGAAATTTATAGGATATGCTCTTTATTCTCAGTGTTCTGGAATCTCTCTAAAGTATACCTTGGCGTGGATCTGCTTTGACCATTGTGTCAGACACCTGATGGTCCCTTTTATCTAAAAACTGACATATTTTAGTTGTGGAAATTTTCTTAACTATTATTTTAATAATTCTCTACCTTTTAGGTTTCAATGCTCTCTTTTTGTGCACATCAAATTTTTTCATATATTGTATATTATATTTATATATATACACACACATGTATACTGAAAACACTACAAATCATCAGCCCCCCAAATGCATATATCAGAAAAAATAAAGGAATGAAAATCAACAGAGTACATATATACATGTATGTATTACATACAAATACGCATATATGTTTAGTTGAATTCAGTAGCACAATATTTTCCTTACGATTTTTGAATTCCGTTTATAAGTGAATTTTTGCCTGGATGTAGAAATCGAAATTTACTATCCTTATAAAATGGAATAGGGAGGTATATTAGATTCCTGTGACTACCATAATAAATTACCACAAACTTCGTGGTTTAAAACAACAGAAATTTATCCTGTGACTATGGAGATCAGAAGTAGGAGCTTGAGGTGCCAGTAGCGCCACGCTCCCTCCAGAAGCTCTGCCTCTTGCCTTTTCCAGCTTCACGATTTCCTTGGTTTGTGGTCACATGGCCACCTTGTCTGAAAACTCCCCCTGCCTCTCTCTTATGAGGATGTATGGCTGTATAATCCTGGACAAGCCTTTCCTCTCAAAATCCTCAAATAAAGCACATGTTTAGCCATACACATATGGCAGAGTCATCTTTTTGCCGTATCAGGTAAAAGTCACCGTTTCCAGGGATTAAGACATGCACATATTTTTTATTTTTGGAGTGGGGCGGGCGGCAGTACTATTCAACCCATTGCAAGGAGGTTTACTTCTTGTTTTATACTTTAGAAAATTTCTATAAAATACAGATTAATTATTCCATGAAAATTCCTATGAAATCCCCCACAGATTTTGAACAATTTATATAACTAATTATGACATCATTTTAACCAGTTATTTAATTCCTTTAATGTTTATAAATCTTATCAAGGATTCTTTCCCCTCTTTTATCAGTTTTATCCAATTTTGTTTGCCTAGGAAACGACTTGCTTTCTCTGAGTTTTGAAATGTATTGGCATAATGGCATTTAGAATATTCGGTTATGGGTTTTTCCATTGCTACTGCATGCCCAGTTCTTCTCCTTTTCATGCCAAATACTATTTATAAAAATTTCCTATAATTTCTAGATAAATTTTAATTTCCCTAATTTACTTATTTCCCCCCTCTAATGGTTTGGGAGTTTTATCATTTGTAATGCATTTCTATTTAGATTTTAGTTTTATGACCTTGGGTATGTTACCTAATTTTTCCGTGTGCATGAGTTTCCCTATTTGTAGATAAAAGTTGACAGCAAAATATTCCTAACAGAGCTGCTGTTAGAATTTAATCAGAAAATATATCTAACACATTCAGATATTTAGCATATTGTGTAGCTCATAGCAAACACCCAAATAAAAGTAAATTGTGATTATTATTATTAATATTTTCAATATTTGCTACAAACGATCTGCAAAACTTTCTAGACAATCCACTAACTGAAAATTTTTGAAAAGCAGATTGTGTATTCCAGTGCAATAATGTAGTTAACTGGTGTGCCGGGCATTTAATTATGTGCCTTTCTGTTAAAGCCTTTAGTGGGAAGCTGATTGATTAACTCAATCAAGATCATCCTCAATGATGACTCCAAAAATACATGTGACAGACTGCGGATCAGGAAATCAGTCAGCCTTTGGGAGTAAGAGGGCTAGGTAGAGGGATCATTGTGTCTGAATTATTAGTCCTGTACAAGAGGGATATTATGTGATAACCCCAGGCAGGGAATCTTTCCTGTTACTTGCAGAGTTTTTAAAAGTATCTCTTCAAAATTCACTCCAAGGTGATTTTCAAACTCAAGGTGGTTTCAGACTCAGAGATTTGAGGGTATCTGTTTGCCCTTCAGAACACAGAATATGTTTTTTGCTCTTTTCTTCAACTTTATTAAGGAATAATTGAGAAACATAATTGTGTGTCAAATTATCATGTATGCTTTAAATAGGCACATGTACATTGCGGAATTTTCAAGATCAAGGTAATTAACATATCTATTACCTCACATAGTTAACCCTTTTTTTGTGGTGAGTACACTTACAATCTACTCTCAGTTACTTTCAAGTATACAATACCACTTTAGCTTCAGAATATATACCACAGAATAAATCATAATTTTTATAAAAGTATACTGAATAGAGACCATTTGGAGGTACTCGCTCTGACACAGGGGAGAATCTATATCAGATAACCAGGTATGAGAGGCACAAACCCAGAGAGAATGATGCAGAACTTAGGTCAGGGTTGGAAGACATATGGTGGTGCATCCTTCCTTCTCACCTTTGCATTGGAATAAGTCGCTTACCAGTCAGGCTACTCAAAGGAGAAGCGAGAAGAGGCCAAGTTTGTCCTCAGCAGGTGCTCCACTGTCTACATCAAGCAAGCAGGTGCCTGCCCACACACATGCGCACATACTTCCAGAGTCAAGAACAAAGTTGCTAGTTCACAAGTCAACCCATTTCATTCTTGGGCGACTTCAACTGTAAAAAGATAAAATCCTAATCCTGTCACTCAAAATGTTAGCGACATCTGACAACGTGTATCATCGGTCTCTCATCAGGATGCCTTCTCTGTGTTCATCCAAGGTCCTGAGAAAAATTTTGGACAGGATCTGATTCAGGGTAGAGCATGCAATGCATCACTGAAGACATCTTTGTTAATCTATATGCTGTGGGTACAGTCATTGTAAGACACTCAGCTTGTATCTTGACACTTTTGCCTAAAACACTTCAATGGCTCTCCATCCTCTCCAGCCACATTGCTTAAAGTGTGGTCTGTAAAATACTGTTGGGCTGCAAACTGTTTATTTTTTAGTCTGCAACAAGGTAAGTACAGAAATTAAGAGTAAGTGTTACAGTTACTTGAAAGAGCGATTTTATACCACCTTAATCTTATAATTAAAAATTTGGCTAGGATTTTGAATGTCTTTATTTCCTTTTTCTAATCATTTATTTTAAAGTGTTCTACAAATGCACTGCCCTGTCATGGAATAAAAATTAAAAAAAGAAAAATGTGTCTTTTACGGAAAGAGTTTGTGAAGTGCTGATCAGCAGGATCAAGTCCCTGCTCTGTGTGATCTGCAAGATCCTCTGTGTCCTGATCACTGCCCCTCTTCAGCTTGTCACCTGCCACTCCCCCTCCCCTTCACAGCACTGTGGCCTGGCCATATGAAGTCACAAACACTGTCCTTTTCTGTCCAGAATGCATTTTGTACTTGCAACTGGCTGCTAAATTTCTACTTATCAGTGGAGCCCAACCTTTCTGTGTGAATCAGGACCCTCAGTTACAAGTGACACATCTCCACATCTCAAATCATTTAAACAGAAAGAAATTTAGAGACAGAGGTTGAGCTGGCTTAGGACTCAATAGAATAGGATCCATGAAATTGAATTATTCATTCTCATTCTCTCTCTCTCTCTCTCTCTCTCTCCTCCCTTTCATTCCCTCGGTTTTACTCTGTCTTACTGCAGCCAAGCTCACTCCATACAGCAGAAGAATTGCAGAACCCAGCTTTGTCAACTCAACTTAACAAGGCAAGAGGAAAAAGAATATGCCGCCCTTGGCTTTAGGATAAAATCATCCCAGAAAGGGTTCTTGTTGTTCTCAATTGGATCCAGCCTGCTTTTGACCTTTGGACCAATTACTGTGGCCAGGGAGAAGGGATAGTCTTACCCTTCCACTGGAGTGATTATTCTAAAACTTAATTATGCTTATGTCTCTCTTCATCTTTCAGACCTCATTTTCCCTTTCTGCAGAAAAAGAAATCTAGATGTTCTGTCCTTCGCAAGCAAGGTTTGGTGTTTTCTATCACTTTTACTGCTGGAGTAAAACACAATCATTACCTGCCTCTGTGCCTTTCACAGGCCGAAGTACCTGCACCTTTGCCAGCGGTCCAGGAGTGAATTCCTAAGCATCTCAAAATAAAGTGAAATGTTCCCTTTTTTAATAATTCTCCTCTGGTCATGTCTAAATAAAGATACTAACTATTCACTTGAGGCTATTTTATGCTTTGTATCCTTTTATTAGTGTTCTTGTAACACTCTATTATAATAACACATCTTTCCTTCCTAATACATTTCCTACTAAATTCTTTGAGTTTATCCACATTCTCTAGCATACTGTCTGGCATGTAGTAGATGCTCAATTTGATGTTCATTGCAACAAATTATAGCACCAATGCTCTTCATACAATATTACAGATCTACATTTACATTAGTTCCTGTCATACTAAAGTTTGATCTCCTTGAATGTGAAGAGTTCATCATTGCATCCTTAGAGACTAGCATGGTGCTTAAAACACAGTAAATGACAAGTAAATGTGCGTTCAGGATGAATAATTGAGTGCATAAATTAAGAAAAAATAGGTATACATAGGGCACCCTTGACGACTACCAAGACTTGCTTGGCGACAGAGAATTGGCTGGTACTGTGGGGTTACATGGGCCATTGTCACGAGCCTTCCTTCTATACAAGAAGTCACATCATTGGTTTGGTACAAGAAAGGTGAGCAGGGGCTGTTTAACTAAAGAGACAAAACTGGTTGCTGGGCACTGGGCCATGGCTGAGACCCATGGCTGTCTCCTCATTCTACTCAAGCCAACTCGCTTCCTGTGCTCAGAAGGCAGGGATCTTTTACTCTGTGCTCCCAATAATTGCGAAGAAATGTTCGTCTCTAACAGAGCCTTCCATATAGCTTCTCATGAGCCATAAACATCCAGCAAATGAGCTGGTTCTACAGGGATGCTCGCAGCAGGTACTGGGCATATATCTCAGGTAGGGGGTTGGGGCAGGTGGTCAGGGAAGGAGAGGGGATGGCTGAGGCTCACCGTTGTGCATAATAACGAAGTCAGATCATGATAACCATTGCCATGGTGACAAGTCATTTCTGTCTCCAGCATGCACATAACTTATTATTAGTTACCATCTCCACAATGTCAGGCTGACATGACCTGAGGAGTTATTAACGTCTCAAGACTGGAGGCAGAGGAGGGTTATGCTTTTGCTATTTCTGCTAAGCAAAAGCTAAGAACAATGTCTGAGGTCTTTGTCTGCACGGAGTCTGTACTACATTAGGATCTGGAAAACAGACGTATTTGGTTTATGGTTTTGCTACGTCTTGTTTGAAAATATGCCACAGTCTGATTAGAAATAATCGTTTTGGAAGGAGCTCTGTTACTTGTAAGAGGACGCGATTTTTGCTATTACTGAGCAGTCTACTGTTTATAAAAATACTTGATAATTATTTTGTCCATCTTCTGTGAAACCCTCTGGAGAAGGTCCCTGTTAAGTTCACTCTTTGATCAGTGCGCACATGGACACTGGGTTGCCTCACTATCTGTTCACTGCGCTAGAACAATTTAGACTTCCAGAACAGAACCACCTAGGCAGAAATATTATGAAAAACTTGGAAACACTGCTTTGACTATTATTATTTAATTATATATTATGCCTATAATTGTAAGATTTGAAAATACCAATAGGATCAAACTGCTACATTGCCTAACGCATAGTAGGAACTCAAAAATATTTGTAGAATAAAAAGATGAATTAACAATTGCAGATCATAGGCATATGATTATAAATTTAGCAGCTGGAGTGAAATCCTGAGAAACACAGGAAATGAAAGTAAACATTGAATCCAATCTCAAATATTTGCCATTTTCCAAATATGTCAGGTTGTTCAACTCCCAATGTCTTCATCCACCATGTGCCTTCTGCCTTAAAATTCCTTCCCCACTTTGTCCCTAAGATAAACTCATACACAGTCTATCCTGATCTCACCTCTCACAGCCCTAGTCCTTCTCAGTGCCCCCTATTAAAGGCACAGGTAGTTATTCTCCCCTCCGTGCCAGCCTGTAGCTTGTGAATGTCTGCCAGTCTGATCCCAGTAACTGCACCGCACTACAATGGTTTCTGTTTTTAAACTTCGTCCAGTTCTCTCAAGGTCCAGCTCAGCTCTGTATTTCCAGTGCCTGTGTAGAGTAAATACTCAATAAATGCTTTTAAAAACAATTCCAGTATACTTGGAAACACGATCCAGATGCAGTCAGAATGTATACAGTTGAAGAATGGTGCCTTGACTCAAATCTAAGTTATTCAAAGTCACATAGCATGTGAGCGATAGCTTCTGAAGACCTTCCAGGATTTTGAACCTGGCTCTATCTGATGCCAGTGCCCATATTCTCTGTATCAGGTGTCGAGGTGTGTCTACGGGTATGGGAGGGTGTCGGAGCTAAGGAGGGAAGGGTCCTGAGAGACGTCACTGAATCTGACATTTGTGAATGCCTGGGAAGAAACTGCTCCAGAGAATTAATAATTAGGAGCAGGGGGAAATAAAAATAAGACCCCATTCCTTTAGGTGCCGCCGACCGCCACCGCGCTGGGGGAGCCCTCCTGTGGCGCTCCGTCAAGTCTTTCTCCGCAGCGGGGGCAAGAAAGCTAAGGCACATTTGCCATTTTGAAACTACACTGCTGACTCCACGGAAGAAATTCCATTTTTATTTTTCTCTACAGAGGTGCACATAGCAGGCACTGAATAAATACTTAATGAACTAAAGAACGTGAAACCAAAGCAATTATGCTGTTGGAGAGAAGTTTCTAGCCCTCCGCACAAAGCCGTGGGATCCCACATTTTAGCTTCGTTTATTTTTACTTCAGCACTTGGACGGGTTGGAGGGCTGGAAAAACCAGAGCTTCTCTGAAGGAAAGAGTCTTATCTGAGTCTTATCCCCACCACTCTGCATGGTGAAAGGGAATTTTACCAAGACGTCCTATAAATGCTTCAAACCTCCAGGCAATGGTACTTTAATGTCTCTTAAAAAATGAAAAAGTCCCCGTACCACCACCGGCTTCCACCTGGCTCTCCCCCCAGGTGACTCACAGAACTGCACAGCATCTGGGCCACACCTGTGTTAGGTCCTCTACACACTGAACTGCATATAGCTCCTGCGTCTTGGACCAAAGACAACTTCCAGGGCTTACATAAAGGCTACTCTGAGCGCTCTGCCAAGGACTTGGGAGGCACTTTTCTCAAAGAAACAAATACATTTTGTTTCCAGAGTTAGTATGAGGCAAGACCAAGTTTCATTTCTTTCCCCCTACCTGTTCTCTGTCTCGGGCTGAGATGTCGTTAATTGCATACAGGGGCTAAAGGGAGCGGTCACCATCACCGACATCACATCTTCACGTGGGCTCTACACTAGATGGAAATCTGGGTCAGGGCTGTCTTCCAGAAATGCAAATTAATATAATAGCCTTTGCCTGCATGTCAGGGCCAACAAGCTTTAAAACATGGTGACAGCAGAGGGGATGGAGTTCACAGGCTTGTAATCGGTAAAAATGTACTCTTTCATCTTGGCGACAGAAATTGATTTTCTGAGCCTTTTCACATTGTCCCCCAAATGCCTTCGATGTTAAATCCCTGAGGTGTTGACATAAAACAAGAAGCTTGGGGCACCAAGATCAAGCTTTCTTTGGCCTTGAACACGATCTGAGCATCTGGTCTCCAACCAGCACTAGAGTCAGTGTTAGTACAGGGCCTGTGTTCAAGGGACATCCCAGGTGCAGATGGGCAGACTCTGTGACTGGGTCTAACCCATGGTCTACATCTAAGAATACAACGGCAGTCATCCAGTGGGATGCAGGAAAGCCTGTGTGGGATCCGGTTTCCATAGAACGAGTATACGCGGAAAAATCAGCAGCAGCCTCCTTCCTACCTAGGGGCAGCTGGGGGCATTTCCTAGCCTGATAGTCAAGGTCACCCTCCCCGGGTAGGGTCTCATCCTACATTTCCCCTGTTATCACATTAAATTTCAAACTGTATAATTTTTAAATAACTATTACTCTGTGTGTGTATTACATTCCCAGCACTCTACTCAGCACTTTACACATATTTCAGTATCTGTGACTTTACAACTATTACAACTTTACCAAGGCTTTACAAATATTAAAAATATTTCATGGTCTTTACTTATTCTAAAAGTATTTCTTGGGCACCTGCTATGTGCCAGGCATAGTTCTAGGTCTGGGTGCTAACGCTTCATAGAGCTTATGTGCTGGTGCAGAGACACAGATGATATCAATGCATAAATCATTAATTAGTTCCAGAATAGAAGTGGATGAGGAAATCAACTTACGTAAGGAAGGAAATGGTACAGGGCATACAGAGGGTAAAGGGAGGGCATTTAGTTAGGACGTTCGGGGAAGCCACCTGAATTATCAAAGCTGTGCGCCATGGAAAAATCCAGGGAGAAAACCTTCTGAACAGAAAGGCCAAGGAGTCCAACAGCCCTTAGCTTCCCTCTGGTGTATCTGAGCAATGGCTGGAAATAAGTGAGGGCAAAAATGATAGGAGGTGAGGTCAAACAGAAAGTCAGAACCTGATGGTGCAAGGCCTTGGGGAACATGGTTGCGAGTTTCCATTTTATTCTAAACATAATGGGGGAGTCTCTCTGTATATTTTAAATACCATTATATTGGCTCTTGGTAGGCAAGAGTGGAAAGAGAGACACAGGAAGCTGTCACAGACGTTCAGGTGGGGGATGACAGTGGTTTGCTGTCACATGGGGTTAGCGAGGTGGAACTGGGGCATAGCTGAAGGCAGCGCTAGTAGGAAATGCTCATTGGACCACACAATAATTTTCTGGGATGAGGAATCGAAGACAGTCACACAGAACTGTGATATATTCGAGGGTGGAAGTAATAGGAGTTAACTTTATAATAATCCAGAGCAGCGAGAAAATGAGCTGAAAGGCAAGTCAAGCTCTACTGGAGAATCAAGAAGGGAAGTGAGGCAATTAGGTGGATAATTCGGTCCACAACCACCTTTCTTCCATTGCCACCTGGACATTTCCAAGGGACGCTTTCTTTTCAGCGGGCTCTCCTCGTCCCTACACTGCGAAAGACTCAGCAACACCACTGTTTGTTCCTGACTTATTCAGATTGTTTATGTTACCATTTGATGGTTGCTTCTCTCTTATCACTGCTGATGAGTCACCAGAAAAAACAAACCTGCTTTGACAAACTTCCATAGCTGCATTTGTTGCTCTGTGTTGACAAGAAAGAAAATGCTCTTGGCAAAATCTGATGCGGCTGGCTGTTTGTTTTCTTGGAGGACCCAAAGGTGAATATAAATAATTTAGAATAGCTTTTATGATCTGTCTGTTCCTGGGTGACAAAAGTCAATGAATAAAGCTAAGACTGAAGAGGGAGAAATATTTTTAAAAGTTGAAGGAAAACATAAAATGTCATTTGCCTTAACAAATATTTATTGAAACGCCACAGTGTGCAAGGAAACAAAAAAGGACTAAAAGCCTGTGTTTCTTGAGTGTTATGTGCTATGTAACACTTGGGTCCGAAAAAATCACAACATGATAGGTACAATTCTTTTCATCATTTCGTGGATGAGGAAATGAACAGGGTTGGAGAGGTGAGGGGCCTGCTCTTACTCCCATATCGAGAAACTGGCAGAGTGGGCCTCACGTGCACCACCTGATTCTTAAGGTCGTGTTCTCGATGATCACGTGGATGGCTTCCCAATGAAGGGGCTCGTTAGGCATTCGCTATCTAATGGCGCAGGGTGAGGAAAGGCTGTTAACAGCCAAAAGTGATTTAGGGTCATTGAGAGAGGTTACATGGAAGAGCTGTCATTTATGCTGGGATTGGAAGGAAGGATAAATGACTCAAACAGGAAGAGGGCAAGTGTTCTCTGGGAAAAAGGATGAAAATAAGTGAGGAATTCAGGCTGTCATCTAATGAGTTTTCTCTGGGTTGCCAAGCAACTTTTTTGCACATTTATTCATCTTATTGATAATGTTTCTATATAATATATACTATGATGCATATATTACAAATAAAACTAATATACATCATATATCATAACATATAAGGCACAGCATACTATGTAATTTTAATATATGCTATATATAATTTGATATACACAAAAAAACTTCATATATCCCTCTATAATATTCTATTCATAACATGGATTTATATTTATGTTATATTTAAATAAGTATACTATACATATGCTATATATATATATTTTTTAATATATACATATTTCTCTCACAGACTTAGTTTCACTTTGTGTAATGATGAAAAACCCAGCATGGAAATCTTGAGATGTAAGTTTCCATATTTTTGTCAAGTCCCTTCACTTCTCAAGGTCTCATGCTCCAACTCAGACAATGAAAAGGTTGGGCTAAATGTTTTGAGTGTCCCTATCAGCTCTAAAATTCTTTGATTTGGATGTGACTATCCAGCCACGCGCTCCACCAGTCGGCAATGTGTCTGCCATGCCGGCGTGGGGTGCGGTGTCCGCCCCGCTGTTGTGCCTACTTGCCTGTGTGCCTGTCAGCCCCTGTGGGCCGTGCACTCCCTGACGTCAAGGATGGGGTCTCCTCCACCTTTATCCCCAGCATCTAGCCCATAGTCAATACTCAATAACTCAACATTGTCTTTCTTGCACAACCCTCTTTTAAATGATTCTGTATCATTTTTATTGGAAAATATCACTCCAAACAGACTTCTTTCCTCATTATTTCAAAGTAGGTCATTTTCAGCTTAATAAAAATAAATGGTTCCTGGCAGTTGGGATTTAGGTTGGAATCCCTTGTCAGAATGTTGTTAAAGGGCTTCATAATTACTACATATTTATCCTTTCAACAAGAAATCTCAAAACAATTTACTAAGAAAGCTATTACTGCATAATTCAGACTGAGGGACAAAGAGATCAGGAACTTATTAAAGGTTAATAAATTATTCACTGATTGGGACTTGAGCTTCTGAGCCCCAGAATCACAACTTCCTGTATAAACCCAAAAGAGCAGGCAAAAGAAACGTATTCAGAGGTTGTGTGTACCCAGTGTGCTTGGCATAATCAGTTTACCTGTGTCGATTTCATTCCATTGGTAAATAGGGGTGCTGCCTCCCAGGAAAAGAAAAGCTTCCCCACTCTTTTCCCATCTTCAAGCAGCGGATTTCACCATTCAAATCTATTCCAAAAGGGGCACAGGATTTATTTCAGCCAGCTCTGCAAAAGGAGGGAGCTGTCTGCAGAGGCAGCCTCTCTGGGGCTGGTTGGGGTTACAAGTCTCCAACTTGGGTACTAGGGTGGGTGTCACATGTCCCTCCACCATTCATTCCAACTGTTTTCCTCATTAGGACCATGTTTGAAAATTCCCTTATCTTCCTTTGACCCTGCTGGACTGCTCCCCAAAGGAATACACTCTGATCCTTCTCAGCCTGTCTGGAGAGACTTAGCTCTCAGTTAAAGGAGTTCCAAAGAAAAGATTTTCAGCAGTCCTGGAAGGAAACAATGTATCATTGTCTATAATGAAATGGGGTCACATTTACTTGTTTTCCTGAGTGAGTTGAAGATGCTTCAGGAAATTTATAAACATATAGATATATATGGATGTTATCACCACTTCAATATTTCAGGGAAAAGAGAAATCATAAATTTGTATAAATTTGAATAGACTACCTGCATATTCCAGAAGAGCTTGAATTAGGGAATATTCAGCACTAAAGAAATTCTCTTTTGTTACTTTCCAGTACAAAATTAATTCAGATTAAGAAAATTATGCCTAATGAAAGTCCTAAGGGAATGTGCTTTCCGAGTAAAAAAGAATTGTTAAAATTAGATTAACTTCATGGTAATATAGAACAAATTTTCTTGAGGGCACTTTAAAATTTGACTTGCTCTTTTTTTTTTCACTACAATTTAAAATATTTCTTTTGCAAACTTATTTATGCTTTCAACTGCACATGTGTATGTAGGAAAACAGCACTAAAGGAAGCAAATTTTGTCCGGGAAATAATACCCACTTTGACATCACACCTGGTTCCAATGCAATTCACTGGTTGGATGAACTTGGGGATATTTCTTAACCTTTCTAAACCTAGATTCTTCTGTAAAAATGTGACAAAATACCACCCTTGAGAGATTGCTGTGTGAATAAGATAACATATTCACAGTGTCTACCAGCTGGTAGAAAATTTTAAAATTGTGCTTTTTATTTTTAAGCGAAGTCTTATCCCAATTTACCTAAACGCCAAAATAACTGAGATTGAATTAAGAAGGTATTTACTCTTTGTTATTTATCTCTTTGCTATGCTGACCTCTTTTCCCACTATGTTCAGATATTTCCCATTATGCTTCTCTAATAGATATTTTTAAAATGTGACTTGTGGTAAATTGGAAAAGAATAGTTGACCCTTTTCACAAAGATGGCATCAAAGCAAAGAAGGAAGCCCCTGTCCCTCCCAAAGCCAAGGCCAAGGCAACGGTTTTGAAGGCAAAGAAAGCAGTGCTGAAAGGCGTCCACAGCCACAAGAAAAAGAAGATCCGCACGTCACCCACCTTCCGGAGGCCTATCCCACTGCGGCTCGGAGGGCAGCCTAAACATCCCCGGAAGAGCGCCCCCGGGAGAAATAAGCTTGACCACTGCGCCATCATTAAGTTCCCCCGACTACCGAGTCAGCCATGAAGAAGAGAGAAGATAATACACTTGTGTTCATTGTGGACGTCAAGGCCAATGAGCACCAGATCACACAGTCTGTGAAGAAGCTGTATGACATTGACGTGGTCAAGGTCAACACCCCAATCAGGCTGGGATCATCTAAGCTGGCTTCAGCTGGCTAATTCTAAATATAAAAATTTTATACTAAAAACAAAAAGAATAATTGACTTTCTGTTTTTCCTTTGGGAAAAGAAAATGACAAATGACGATTACTGAAAAAGTAGTTGCCTTTTTCTAACTCCAGCCCTATTGCTAACTTACAGATATTCAAATCCTCATTTAAATCGAATGGTAGAGACATGTATGAATTTGGGGATTAATATGATAGAACACATATATTAAACTTCTCTCATCTCAATCAATTCCTTCTTTAGTTCTTACTTCCTTTAGTGACTTGAAAGTACAGTCTCTGAGAATCTAGTTCCCCAACAACAAATCAGAAAGTATTATTACAGAGAATGAAACGTGAAACAGCTGCCAGGATCAGAAAAAGAGTGAGGCGAGAGGGCCAGCTGGGCATGAAATTAATTGTTGGCAACTAATTCAAATTTTTAAAAAAATGTGTCCAAATGGTGACCCCCTACTTTCAATGATCTTGTCAGTTTCCACCTGCTAGGATTTCATATGAAATAGGCCTTGTCTGTAATCAATGGGTTTCATACATTCCCTTTCACTGAGCTCAATGTAGCTATTATTACAGGGATTTGTGAGAATCAAAAATTTCTTAGAATTCCTGATCAGTGGAAATCATCAGAGATACAGAAGGATATAGTATATATATACTAGCACAAAAGATAAAGGGTGATGAAAGAAATGTCTCTAAAATGTCATTTTTAAAAAGATTTTATTTATTTTATTTTTAGCCAGAGGGGAAGGGAGGGTCAAAGAGAGGGAGATAAACGTCAATGTGTGGTTGCCTCTCGTGTCCCTTATCAGGCACCTGGCCTGCAACGCAACATGTGCCCTGACTGGGAATTGAACCAGTGACCCTTTGGTTTGCAGGCTGGCACTCAATGCACTGAGTCACATCAGCCAGGGCTCTAACAGGTCATTTTAAGGTAATGACTAATTTTTCATTGATTTCAAGGAGGGAAGAACAATTCCTTGGTATTGGTGACTCCTCGGAATTCTTACCTGGACTTAGGAATTTCAGCATTATATAGACAACCAACCAATTTGTCTTGATCCTCCCTCCTTTCCCCAAATGAGGGTATAACTATATGCATCTTTACATGAGAAAATGCACATGTATTTGAATATATTACTGACTGCTCTATTTCCTGCACTAGAGAAAGGGCAGAACCTGTATTCTTTTACTGGTATTATATTCCCAGCGATATTGTATTTTTTATTAAAATATAATTGATATACAGTATTACATTATTTTCAGGTATACATAGATATTCAGCATTAATATGCCTAATGAGATGATCAACACACTCAGTCAAGTAACCATGTGTCACTGCACAGGGTTATTATAATATTATTGACTATATTCTCTACACTGTACATGACATCCCCATAACCTGTTTATTTTATAACTTGAAACGTGTACCACTTATTCCCCTTCACCTGTTTCACCCATCCCCCCACCACGGATACCATCGCCATGTCTACGAGTCTGTTTATGTTTTGTACTATTTGTTCAGTTGTTTTGTTTTCAGATTCCACATATAAATGAAATCATATGGCATTTGTATTTCTTTGAGTGATATTGTATTTTTAGGGTTTTTTTTTTCTTTAACTGAGTACTTGATATTTGGTGATTAATTTAAAATTGTGAATCTTTAGTGTGCATTTTGTCTCTATGCATAAAGACTCACATTCAGTGACATAAAGCTTACAGGAAATAGAATACATTGTCCCATTCTAACTCCATAACTCAATGCAAATAGCCAACTTAGAACGTTGTTTTAACTGAGCAGCATTGTAATATGATGCCCAAAGGCAGTCAGTTTAGCAAGATGAGGCAGAAGAATGCACTTTTGAAGGATGGTTACGGGTGGTGAAGAAGAAAGTGTCTAAGAAACTAATAAAGCCACAATACAACAACAATCACTTTATTATTAGATGTTAAAGAACTTCAAGGAAGATTTATATCTTCTTTTAACTTTTCCCTGAGATAGTTTCAAATTCAATTGCTGGACTGTTTTCGAATAAAGCAGAAGTTAAAGAGGAAAATGCCTTTCAACAGACTTATGATGACTTAGAGTAGGTTTAATCATTTTCTGCTCTCTCTAGGAAGATTACTGACGTGACTTAAGAGGCGGAATGCACACTGATTTCATCCTCAGAGAGGAGGAGAGATGCTAAAAGCTCATTATGAACAAAGGCATTTGCATGCCGCCTACTTCACATTCTGAGAGTGGGCAGAGACGCACAACATGGTCTCAGAAACAGAGCATTTGGAATGTAAAACATGGTGTGGCTTCTAGTGTAATAAACAGAATTCTCAGAGCCTCAAGGCTGTTCGCATAAATGAGCTAGTCTCTAGCTGTGGACTTAATATCCACCTTAAATAAATTTAACATCTGCATGTGTACATGAGTAAGTTGTTTTTAGTGAAAAACAACAGATCCTCTGTCTAGGGGTTTAGCTGAGATGACTTTATTTTCTGGGTATAGTCTATTATCTCATACTTTGCTTTTCTCACCCTCATTTCAAGACAAGTGAAAGTATCCCCAATTCCCTGTGTTCTGAGTTTGCTTTGCCTCTTTGAGCCGTTGATATAACACTCTAGAATGTTCTTTCCACCCATCTTTGTATTCATAAGTCCTAATTAGTCTTTAAGGCCCAATTCAAATATTCTCTCCTTCAAAAAAACTTCCCTTATCTTCCCAAATAAAAAACAGCATATCTTTTTTTGAACTCCCATAGCTTTAAAATGTGCACAGTGATAGCACTTTCTCTTTTCCACTATGACCATGTATACATCATGTTTCTTATTTCCCCTATGGGCACCTCTCATTCAACTTTGTATCTCTCATAGTCCCTAAAAGTCTTTTGTCCTTAATAGAGTCTCCTTAAAATTTGTCAGAGGAAACTAACATTTTACTCACTGATATTCCTAGGTACACATGAAAGTGTTACATGATGGTCAGTTTTCATTCATTTACTCCACAAATATTTATTAGATGTCTACTAGGTGCCAAACACCATTGTAGATCCTGGGACTATGCAGATAAACAAGATCACGTATCTTCTAGTGAATAAATAAACAAACAACAAAAATACATAGTTATAAATAGCATATCACAAATTAAATGAAGATGACATGTTAATGAGTGGCTGGGTGAAGAGGGACTACTGAAGATGAAAACCAAATGACAAAAAAGGAAGCAACTAACTCTGATCAGGGAAAGAAAACATGACATTCCAAGGAGAAAGATGAGATAGAGCAAAGTTTTAGGGCAATACAGTTTGACATAGTGTCAGTCAGGAACTGGGCAACAAAGTAGAAACCATTCCAAACAGGTCGAGCAGAAGGGGATAAATCTCTGTGTTAAAACACAGAGAATAAGAGCCTTTGGGAATCTTTGAAAGGTTTTGGGATCAAAAGTCCAAGAGAAGAGAACCTTATGCAGCATTTAGAAAATCTACACAGAGAGGAAGCAAAGGAAACTGCTAACAAAATGTGTAATTTTCGGGAGGTCATCCAAAAGCAACTATGAACAACATTGCAACAGGCCTGTATGTTGATGGAAATGATTCAGGAAACAGGATAAACTGAGGATGCAGAGACATGGCAAAATTTCAGAGCCATCGTCCTTGCAAAGTCTGTAGGGCATGGGACCCAGTGCACAGCTGGCCACTGAAGGGAGTGAAGACATTTTACCCACAGTTAGGAAGGGAGAAGCCAGAGGTTGTAGGAACAGGTGCAAGTGGCATCGTAGGTTTTAGAGTAGGGAAAAGAAAGTGATCCTCTCTGGAAGCTTTTATTAATTTTCAATGATGTAGGAGGTCACTGGCTGACAGTTTAATGCTGGAAAGAAGAGGTGCAAAGACTGGGGCAAGAAAAGAAACTATGGAACAGTCATTTTGGAGAGTGGAAAAGCCAGGGTGGTGATGCAGCCTTGAACACATCGAGTATCCAAGTGTGACTTGAAATCATGATTTTAGGATGAATGTACTCATTCTAAAATCAGGTTTGGTTCTTCTCTCCACAAATGTGCAGCTCTAGGAGTGCAGGCAAAAATGAGTAGATAGTTTTATGTGAACAGACTTGACACCTTTCCATGAGAGCGCACTGCATGGTGAGAGGAACACGACCTGGAGAAGCTCAAGTGTCGGCAGCAGTGTGCTGGTACCGACGAACACTGGAGGCTGGGGACACGTGGAAGCACCACGGGGCTGACAGGTGCCAGTTGTGGTGGCCATGAATCACACGCCTCAGTAAGACATGGAATCAGTAGAGAACTGGTGCCAGTGTGTTGGAAGTACAGGAGGCAGTGGTCAGAAAGCAGGTCAGAGGTGGCCACTGGTTGGTGAGGTTGAGGTCAAAGGTTATGTCCCTGACAGAGTATCAGCTCGCTCCGAGTCTTTGTGAAGTGATTGGGATAAAAGACCTCAGCCCTGTCTTGCTTGCAATTTAAGGTTTCCATGTGTTTCTTATTTATCTACTTAAAAGAATAAAGGTTTGAGAGTGAATCAGAAACCGACGAAAAATATATAAAAGCCAGCTTGAAGTAAAGTGGATAAGATAGTAAAAAATGAATTCTAATTTATTTGTTTAAATGTCTTTAAAGACCAATTGAGACTCTTTACTTGAACCTAAAGACCTGAAATAAATTAACAATGCCCTGTGCAATAACAAGTTGAGCTTTAGCTCCCGGGGGAGAAAAACCCAGAAGAAAATGGGTCATGATTGAGGTTCACAGAATCAATGAGCAGAGGACCCTTTGCTCTGAACCTTAGGCAAGAGTTTGAATTACAATGATGGTGATAATTAAAAAGATGGTGATGATAGCATCGCTGATGATGACACTAATTGACCGCTCAGTATGCGCCAGGCATTTTGCACAGCATTATTTTTCCATTTAATTATCTCAATAGTCTCTTTTACAGATGAAGAAATGAAAACTCAAGAGAAATTAAGTAACATGCCTAAGTAAACAATGCCAGTAAGTTTAAAACCGGGCGTTTTGACTCCAGAGGTTACCCTCATAATGACTTCATTGCACTGCCTCTCACTCGAGTGCATCCCTGCGAAGAGACGCAGGGCAACCTGTTCATCTAACTCCCAACACAAGCTAGTCTTTCCTGTGAGCCAAGTGAACACTGACAAGTCGGGGCTTCTGATGGAAAAACAAAAGCCACGGGACCCTACAGACCAGGGTGGGAAATACAGGCCATCACATACGTACATATTCACCACGCGATCTTGGGTAAATTACTTAACCTCTTTGGGTGTCGGTTTTCCGTGCCTGTAAAGATGGGGAGAATATCCACACCTTACCAGCATTAATGGAAAGGTGAAATGAGATAGCAGCTGTGTAGCTCAGGGTGGAGTTCTTCCTCCTTTGTCTACATGATGGGAATGGATCTTGCTCGTCCTAATGTTGCCTGAACTATCTAGTAAGTACCAATCAGATAATTAATGTTTAATAACTATGAGATAATGAAGGACTGATGGGTAATAGCAGACCGGTTTGGGGTCATGGGAGACAACTAAAAGAGAGGATGGAAGTATTATGGCACGTCCTGCTCACTATCTGCTCCCAGCACCACGCGTCTCACTCCCTTTGCAGGGCCGCAGTGTCTTACAACTTGTTTTGGCCAATGAGCTATGAGCAGAAGTGATGTTGTGATTTCTACTCCACTGCTGGAGCCCATGAGTGACTTTCTCGCTCCCTCTTACACTGCTACGGCAATTACAAAGGACCTATGACAGAAGAGCCACAGGACAGGAGTGGCCGCAAGACAGGAGCAGCCAGGATGACTGAGTCCCTGCAAAAAAGAACCCTCCCTGGAGTTACAGGACTCTGACCAGACTGCGAATAAGCTGTGATTTAAGTGAGTTAATTTGTTTCTGCAGCATAACCAAGTTTATTCTGCTTCAAAGGGGGACAGAAAGTCACCTTTCTGACATGACAAATTGCAGAAGTTATAAACAGGATCAAAATAATTAGAAATAATATCAAAGATAAGCAAAAAAAAAAACTTGCACAGAGAAAATGCTTTTTATAAAATTAGGTCATTTCAACAGCTTCACAGAAGAAGTCATTGAAGCAACCTATATAAGAATACATCTAATAAGAACATGTCTTATAAAAGCACCATCTAAGTTAAGCTATGAGATCCATGTTATGGTGTATTAGAATATTTTATCAGAGTTTGTTTTCTCTCAGACTTCAGAACCTCACATGTGAAGATACCTTAAAAGTCATCAAGTATGACGTCTTTGTCTTACTGATGAAAAAATATGAGGGTCTCACAGTTAACTGCATTTCCCATGGCATCTCAGATTCTAGGGTGGAGCTGGTCTTACACGGCCTATCTGCTATGCCTCAGCCTAATGTCTTCCTAACCCTACACTCAGAAAGCTTTTTTCCATTATTAGGATTGCCTAATGATAACCTGTGTGCTCTGAAAGGGTTACTGTATCTTCTATAGGGTTATTATTATTATTTTTTAAGTTCTGAAGAAAGCCAAACTGGATAAAAGACGTCAGAGTATTTGATCCTTCTTGAGAGTGTTCATCCAGGAAATGTTAGAAGATGGAACTTATTTAGGGGGAATCTCAGTATAATGCTTACAGGGAAAAAAAGAAAAGAAAAAAAGAGTTCTAGCTACCCAACTGAAAATTTACATAAGTCTTTACAGAGGATTGATGCCAATGAAGTCAGCACTTCTCCCAGGAGGATAATGGGTTCATGCCTTAATTCTCTCCATTTTTTTATTTTGAAGTGCCACCACTACGTAGATCTGAATGAGTCAGCAGAAAGCGAATCTTGTTAAAGAGCTGGTCTGTGAAATGCAGTTTATCACATAGTGATCGCTTCTCTGTTTGGAGCAGTTTTCTGTAGCGCCTACCTTTTTTTCTTCCCTGATTTTCCCTGTTTCTAAAGAAAACAGTTCTAAGACCACTGCCTTGAGGTCTAAGAAATTCTTATCTTCCTTCAGAAACCTCAAGAGATTTTGTTATTCAGAATCATGAGAACACTTGTCAATCCCACTTTTTTTTCCTCGTCCTTCACCATATTTTTCAGGGACTTCTGATGAATTTAGGTTTAGGGTATAGCATATGTCTTGTGTATAAGAAGAAAACAAAGCAAAAAATAAAAATAAAATTAAAACACAACCTGTGGTTACAAGTGGCCTCCCCCTGAGGGCACACCGGGGAGGGAAGGCAGTCATCACTGACCAGGGGCGTCAGGTCCCCAGAGGCTCTGGGGTAAACACTCCAAGTCTATTTTGACTTTTGTATTTTGCTTCAGCTTTCTTATTTGGTCTATTGTTAGTTTTATCAGTGAAGACACATCAATTAAATTAGGAGGAAAGAGAAAAAAGAATCATTCTTTCTGGAATTTCCAAATCACTGCGATCTGCTTAAATCCCTGAGACATTGACCAAGGCCCTTCCCTATCTCTGAGTCAAATATAAATGTGTATTCACGCCCTTGTGGCAATTCAACTTGGTAGGAAATTTTTGACTATTTGCCAATTAAATGGTTGGAAGTATCTCAAGGTTTTTATTTGCATTGCTTTAATTATTAGTGATATTAAACATCTTTACATGGCTTACTGGTAATTGTGTTTTGTCTTCTGTGACTTGCTTTTCCCTAATTTAATTCTTACCCCTTTTGTTTATTGTACTTTTTCTCACTGATTCCCAGGATTCCTATAAACATCATTAGCCTCTTGTACGTTAAGTATATGGTAAATAATTTCCCTCAGACAGGCATTTATATATTAAGTGTATATATGGCTTCTTAGACTAGACAACAGATTTTATTTGTTACATTGCCAAATATGCCAGATTTTTCTTTTATGGATTCTAGGTTTAGTTCATGCTTAGAAAGTCTTCCATTCTAAGACATAAACCTATTCTCTTAAATTTTCTTTCAATGTGCTTCCAGTTCTCTCTGATGACCCTACACATCTAGCCAGACACCTGGATCACAGGTTGTAAACCACGCTGGTGAAGGGCACAACTCCAAAGCCGGTGGCTTTGGTTCACGCTCTGGCTTCACTTACTGCTAGCCTTGCGCATCTGGGGAGAGCAGTCGCAGCAGTCCGTACACCACAGAGCTGCTGTTAGCAGTAATAAATTCATTCACATACGGTATTCAGAACGGTGTTCCATAAATATTAGCTCTGTGACGGCTCCGAACACCGTTTGTCTCTGAGTCTAGCCCGAGTGCAGTTTCTGGCATATCACTCACACTCAGAAAACAGAAAGCTAATCAATTCATTCAAAACATGTTTTCCTCATTCTGCTTTTTCATAAATTATTTATTGCTGAATCTTTCTGGCCACAGTCCCCATAATCATTTCAGCAATTCAGCATAAATAGTTGTTTTGATTCTTGGTTGATCTTGAGGCTCTGAGATGAAACATGCAGAATAGCTCTGCAGCAAGATTTAAACCAGTCTGTGGTCTTTCCTCACATACCGCAACATGGCCACAATTCTTTGGAAGTGACAAACATTTATTAGCCTGAAGGTGTAAATAAGGACCTTGCATCTTTTTCTCTCCATTTTATTGATGCATTTTCATCTCTCAGCCTCTACCTCAGAGTTCAATGATGATTTGCATGGTTATTGGAAAGAACTCCCCATTCTTCGGCACCAATAAATCAGAAAGCTTTACAAGAAGAAAGAGTATGAAATGGAAAAGACATAAAAATACAAAACCCCAAAGCCTTATCTATGTGACTGAGTCGCTAAAGTTATTCAGGGAGCTGAAGCCAGGGCCCATGGCAACATATCCTCTGATTTCTCAGACACCGTCATTCCAACTCATGTCTGGGCTATTGAGAGAGACTCGACTGACCGCTCTCGCTCCATCTGCCCGTATTTCCCATGAGCCACTAAAGCTAGAAAAGACAGGCTTCTCCCTCTTTCCCTGCTCTGTGCTCTTTATGGCCACGGCCTAGTTATCACGGGACACGCTCCGCACCCTCCACGCTGCGTTCTTACTAACAGACAGCAACTAGAGGAATTTTGAAAATTCCATCTCTCTCGGAAAACCAGGTCACAAGCTAGCTCCCTACTGAAAATTACTCTCGAGTGTCAGAAGTTCAGCATTACCTTGTTTCTTCCAAATTGTCTCCTGTGGTCACAATTTGATTCCCTCTTGGTGGATGGATGCTTCCGCCTCACCAGGGAGAAGACAGTGACCTGAAGATGCAAAGGAGAAAAGCACATTAAGGTTCTTCCCAGGTGTTATCCTGACTGAACCTGTAGAGTGGCTTTGAGGCAACCATCAGGCATGTTGCTCGAAGGGGACATTAGGTAAGAAACTAAGACGGACAAGGAGGTCAGGGTAGCACAGTAGGAGAAACAATTCGGTAATGTCCAAGAAGCCTGTGAGGTGACATTTGAGTTTGATGGATGACTAGAAGTTTTGGTTTACATATTTGAAGAGGGGTATTCCAATCAAAATGACACTTTGGAACAGGAAATGTTATACTTCATATAAAAACAAAGGATGCATTACAAGGGTGGGAATGGAACACAGTAAGGGGAAATGGAGCACCTGGGAGACAGGTGAAATCATTCTGGAAAAGAGTTTCTCTGGTCTCGACAAGGCTTGCAGATCACATGGAAGAAAGGATGTAGCATATAGTAGCCAACTACACACCCCTGGAAAACAATAATCAATAAAATCTAACATTTAGCTCAGAGCCCGTGTCTCTGTGACAGCTGCCGAGGTTACACAGATAACTGATGCCAAGAGAGCAGTGTGATACTCAGCCCATGTGACACATTCTCTACCTTTGTCTCATGTCTTTTTCTTTGTGAACTGTACAGGGTAATGGCCCCGTGAGGTAGATGCCATGACCATTCCTATTCTACGGATGCATGGATGAAGCTCAGGGAGAATAAACAACATGGTCAAGGTCACAGACTTACGAAGTGGCAAATGCAGGATTTGACCCAGACTCGCTGATGCTGGAACCTATACATTTAACCCCTGACCCTTCAGTCTCTACAGAGACCCTGTCTGATTAAGGAAGAAATGGTAAATTTGGGTGAATTGGCTATAATGGCCAGTAAGTAAAAGGACTTAAGAAGATTTCAAGGTTACTGATTGAGCACAAGTACTATTAATGGAGATAAAACATTGTTAAGGGAATTGACAGTTTCATAGGGAAAATACTGAGGCTCATGAGTCCTTTAACAACAATTTATTGGAGATAAATTGAGGATCCAGGCACACATGTTCACCAGGGCCATGCAGGTTTCTGGAGATAAAGAAGTGAAGAATAGTCCTTGCCTTCAAGGAGATCAAACTAGCAGGTGAGTTAGGCTCTTTATTTTAATTATCACCATAATGAATTTGCTTAAATTAAATACAATGTGCAAAGCAGACAGCTCAGGGTAAACATCTAGGATAGTATAAGAGCTCAGAGAAAGTTACCTACTTGGGACGGGGATTAAGAAGGCTTCTTATACAGAGTGGGGTACACACTGAATTTTAATGGATAATGAATGGCATTAGATGGCAAGGGAGGTAATAGTGATAAGCAGAGGGATATGCCAGGAGTGGGAATGGCATGGACAAAGACACAGAGGCAAGATGGAATGAGCTGAGTCATCACCAGTGGGCTTTATCCTGCGGCACTGGGGCAACATCACAGAGTTGCAAGCAAGCCAGGCTCGCCATCAGTTGTGCACTTTGGCCAGATCTCTTTAGCAAACGTGTGTAGGATATATTTGAGTGGGATAACCTGAGAAGCAGGAAAACACATTGCAATGCTTTGTTTAAGTCCAGATAAAGAGACAACAGTAGCTTCAATCCAAGAAGTGGTGAATGAGTTTGGAGAATGAAGATATGAGAATCACTCTGATACAAGGTTTGGAAGTTGGTTGGATGAGGACGGAGATACTGGGGTGAAGCTGAAGATGACATGCCAGGTTGTCTACGGAATAGTGGTGCCACGAAATAAATGAGAAAATATGGGCAGAGAAACACATTCAGAGAGGTAAATGCAGAGTTCAATTGGGGACACTGTACAATACATTCATGTCCTAGGTCTGCCATAACAAAGTACTAAAAACTTGGCGGCTTAAAGCAAGATAAATTTATTTTCTCCAAGTTTGGGAGTCCAGAAATCCAAAATCAAGGTGTGGCAGGGTTAGTTCTTTCGAGAAGCTCTGACGGAGAATTTGTTCCATCCCTCTTCCTGGCTTCTGGTGGCTGCTGGTAATTCTCCGTGCCCTTGGCTTACAGACGCATCGTTACAGTCTCTGCCTTCTCTTCACATGAACTTTCCCCCACGTCTCTGTGCGTCTTCTCCTATTCTAACACCTGTTACTGGATTTAGAACCCGCTCTAATCCAGCTTGTTCTCATCTCAAGATCCTTACCCTAATTACGTCTGCAAAGACTCTTATTCCAAAAAAGTTCACATTCTGAGCTTCTGGATGGGCATATCTTTTCAGGGACAACTGTTCAACCCATTACAGACATTTGAGAATACCCAGGGCTGAGTCAGAAGCTGAGAGTATAGCATTTGAGTGCTAAGTGAAATCAAGATAATGGATGACAAACAGAGTGAAGGGGCCAGGGGACAAAGAACAAAATCTGGGAACATCATTACTTATTTGGCAGAAAAAAAGGAAGTGTCTAGACAGGCATTAAGAAGGTAAAGTTGTTTCAGAGAAAATCAAAGCGTTATTTTATGGTATCTATATATCTACAATGATTGAGAAGTAACTATGTTTCAGGCACTAGGGTAACTTTTTACACTTGCTTAGTTCCCCAAACAGGTGTTCACAATAGGTATTTTTATCTCCATGTTATACATAGAGGTGAAAGCTTGGGAATTTTAAATAACTTGAGCAGAATCTATGAAGTAATTAGTGATGAACTCAGTGAGAGAACACCTGTCTGGTTCCAATGCTTCAAGTCCATGTCCTCACTGCCCTTTTTGTAGCATTTTGACAAAAGGAAAATTTGAAGATAGAGAAAATGTTTTAAGGTATTATGGCAGTGACTGAGTTGCTTATTGAAATCCATTGTATCTTTTCCCTTTCTAACAGAATTTTGTTTTGTTTTGTTTTGTTTTGAGGTAGTGATGTGCCAAGCTTTAGAAGACTTGTCTCTTATTTTTCCTTGGAGAT
This sequence comes from Mormoops blainvillei, assembly GCA_004026545.1. Lineage (NCBI taxonomy): Eukaryota > Metazoa > Chordata > Mammalia > Chiroptera > Mormoopidae > Mormoops > Mormoops blainvillei. Next base: position 121,328 of record PVJD01003098.1, read on the forward strand.
AGAACTGGCCATATCACAGCAAGGTGGCCAATAAGCTATAAGCAGAAATTGTTGGGTCTAGGAAATCTCCCTAAAAAGATGGTTATCTAAGCTGTAAGATGTCCTTTTGATTTTTTCCTTTTCTTTCCTACTTCCAGGCATGTGGACATGATTGCTGGAGCTGCAGCAACCATTTTTGATCCTGAGGCAACTCTTTGAATGGGAGTCAACTGCCAAGCAGGAAGGAACAGAAAGATTAAAGGTGCCTGGGCTACTATTGCCAATAAAGAGCTTCTGCACCAGCCCAGGAATACTTCTTTCATTCTTAATGACATGAGGAAAAAGGACACCTTAACTGTTTAATCCTCTGTTTTTCTGGACTCTATATAAGCAGCCAATGAAGGCCCCAGTGTGGTGGTCCCTTCCCACAGCTTCTGAAATGAAAGGAAAGGATTAGAAGACAGAAGTGGATATAGGTAAGTTTTAGGTAGGGCAGTTAAGGGAGATTAAACTCCATCGCTTCAACTTTTAGGATGAACTAAGAGGTGATGTCAACTGAGATTGAGTATGGTAGGTCTGGGAGGAGGGAGACTTTTAATCACTTTAATGGTGTGCTAAAATGAAATACTGTACTATCTGCTGATCTAATGTACCTTGTCTACTTTGTGCTATAACCTGTCTCTGAAAAAAAAAAAATTGAATAGCATCTCTCCCTTTCCAAACATAAAGAACATTTGATTTTTGTACTTGTGCCGACTAACTCTCTTTGGAGGCTCATCGTGAACCTTTTCAATTTTTCAGTGATAATAATAATAACCTTCAAGCTGGTCCAACCTAAAGAACATTCTTCCTTTTTTACACACTGAAAGAGCTACTAGAATCTCACTTGACCACAGAAAAATCTTCAAAGTAGATTTGGAGGCAGTCAGGCAAGTGAAACTTTTGGGGTAAATATTAGCATGTATCTGAAAGAGCCCCTTCTTCATAAGCTTAAAAGAAAGTGATTGAGATAAGAGGATTTCTGGGAAAGACTCTAAGGGTTTTCCTTCTGTTCTTCCTCCTTCCTTCTCTCCCTCCCTCCCTCCCACTCTCCTTCCCTCCTTCCCTCCCTCCCTCCTTCCATTCCTTCCCTCCTTTTGCCTTTCTTAAGTTTTTATTTAATTTTCTTCAGCCAATTTTTTCAGTGTACCTGAAATAATCAATATTCTCAGATTTTTAATCACTAGCTTCTTGGCTATAGTCCCTAAGTTCACTGTCTCTTGATTTATGCTCAAGCACAGGTGACTGGGAGATGATTTTTTTTTTATTTTTACCAGGACTGGCTTTAATTATAGGGTCCCATGATGTTTTTATTTTTCTAGCAGGGATCATATTCTTAGGAACACACCCTTTTAAGAGGAAATGGTTTTATTCTCCAAAGTACTTTGTTAGTGATAATTCAACCTGAAACTTTACCAAATTTAAATTTAAGAGGCATTGAAGTATGTGAGAGAGGGAGGGTATATAAATTACCACAAATCTGCAACATCATTATCAAATAACAAGAGGACACATACCTATATACTAGTACATAGGCTGAGACTATAAAAGGTAAATGTTAATTAAGATTACTGGGTCCATCTTAACTTTAATTTTTCTTAAAAAAAAAAAGATTTATTTATTTATTTTTAGAGAAAGGGGAAGGGAGGGAGGGAGAAAGAGAGGGAGAGAAACACTGATGTACAAGAGAAACATCAATCAGTTGCCTTTCACGCGCCCCCAAGTGGGGACCTGCCCGGCAATCCAGGCTAACGCCCTGACCAGGAGTGGAACTGGCGGTCTTTCGGTCTGCAGGACAACACCCAACCCACGAAGCCACACCAATCAGGGCTTAACTTTAATTTTTCAATATTAGTTGTTGATGTGTTTGCTTTTCCTAGTTTTCTGTGAGCTACTAGAGAGCAACAATGGTGTACTGTTCATCTTTGCATCCTCAGTAACAAGCAAGCACAACTCTAATCACATCCATAAATGTGCGTTCGGTGAGTTAGTAATTGAGTATAAATAATAGCTGTCACACAACTCCTTCAGCAAGCATTTCTTGCGCACCTGCCAGTGTCAGGTAGGGTGTTGGGCACTGCGAATGGAATCAGTGATTAGGAAGCCACAGGTTCCACTCACAGCTCACACATGTGTGAATACTTAGAGCATCGTGTGATTAGTGCATCAATACAAGGAAATGCCGAATGCTAAAGAACGATGCGGAAGGAAATAAATGGAAGGCAAAGTGTCAGAATCCGGAGGGTGAGGACTTCAGGAAGTATAGGAAGAATAAAGAACCAAGAACGATTCTGCAGTTGGTGGCTCAAATGGGTAGTGACTGTCCCCCTGGGCCACCATTCTACTCTGTGCTTCTGTGAACCCCAGGTTCATCCATGTTCCAAATGGAAGGATATCCTCTTTTAAGGCTGAACAGTATTCCATTTCATATATTATACATGTAATATTTATTCCATAAAAGTATATAATACAATATACATGTATATATACAATGTATATATGGCATACATACACACACACACACACACATATGCATTACAATTTCTTTATCCATTTATCCATCGATGGACACTTAGGCTGTCTCCCTGCTTAGGCTATTGTGAGCAATGCTGCAGTGAACATGTGAGTGCAGATGAGTCTTAGAGGCACTGATATCATTTCCTTTGGAGGTATACCTGGAAGAGGGATTGCTGGATCACACGGTGGTTCCATTGTTACTTTTTTGAAGAAGCTTCACACTGTTTTCCATAATGGTTATACGGTTAAGGTATTTGTAACAGATGTGAAGCAGGAAGCAGAATGTGAATCTCCCTTACAGAGAGACCAGGGATAAAAATATAAAGCTGATCATCGTGAGCACATACCAAGGGTATTCAAAATTATAGCAATAAAAAAGCTCATTCCAGAAGAGCACGTAGAAACTGAAAAAACAAAACGAAACAAAATGAAAGAATAACATAGCAGCATTAGCCTACCTCTCTTCAGTTTTTAGACTGAAGGGTCAATCATTTTTTAAGCCCCAAATAATATCCCAGCTTCTCAATGACATCTGCGGGATGACTGCCACCACCTATGCCACTTTCTCCTCTCGACATGGTCATGCATGCAGTGATTTTTACAGTAGGTTTTTTACTATAGAGGGTATATTTCTTTGTGCCTCTGCATCTAACACAGTGCTTTGCACAGATCAGCACCCGTATGTTTGTGGATAAAGCTGATGACAACGTGCTTTGACTATCAGATAATGCAAGCTAAGAGTAGAAAAGGAGATTGAGCAGCAAACAAAACCACTGTCCGCCCACTTTGTTTATTAACAACAACAATGAGTATTCAGGATGGTCTGTGCTCTGACCTCAGCCATGGCAGCACAGGCTGCACAGAAGAAACCAGCCACTAGTTTTTCTGATTAATTTATAAAAGTTCCCAGCCAGGAATCAGATTTTCCCTTAATGCAGGTTCTACTGTACAAACTTAAATGCCATAGGAAAATTCTGTGAGTGAAAACTCTTTCCGGTTGTACTTATTCAACTACTCAAACTTAATTAAAGCCTCAATCATATTCTTTGGAACTGAGATGAAGATAGTCAATGGTCTGTAATTTCTGGAATCTCCTTTCATTTCCCCCACTTTTCTCCCCTAAGGGGAGCAGCTCGACACTTTATACTGCCCCCCGCGAGGAGGATTTCTGTTTGTAGAGGACACACTGCATCCTTACTGACAGTGCTGTTATTTCAGTTTATTTCCTTCCAAATTCTCAGATGACTACCAGGGAAACTAGTGATTTACTGTATCTGAGCTCCTGAAAGTTACTCAAGAACAGAATCCTTGGAGACTGAGACACACTTGAATTTCCCATAAAGAATATCTGTGCTCCAGAAATGTAAAGATTTTGCGGCCTCTACTCATCATGTTAAAACAAATTACCAAGCAAGTTTTTTTTTTTCCCCTCCAAATGTGGTCTGTCCTATGACCTTTAACTATCATTCACAAAAATTAAATATTAGAAAACATATTTTCATCTTATTTGATGGGCTATTTTACACTCCCAGTTCAGACTCTTGCCCAGCGTTCAGATGCTGCCCCACAAACTGGTGAGGAAAACCCTTCACTTGGGGAGCGGCGGCCCCCATCACACAGCAGAGCTCTAGGACTTTTCAGTAAAGGTCACCACTCTGTGCTCAAGTTGCATCATGGAGTAAACAACGTGGTTTGGTTGTTTTTATCTGCCCAGCATCCCTTTACCCTTTTGGGAACACCACCACCCCAACTTTTATTTCATGTAGTTCAGATGGAGTTGAGTTCACCAGCTGGCCTCAGGGTTTCAGTTAACCTGAGATGAGCTGATCACTGCTTTGTCCTGGCCACGGTGACTGCGTCAGGGATGGGCACAGCGCCCAAACCAGACCTAAGCTCACCATCCTGGTTTATTGTTGTGACATCCTCCACATAGCCTCTAGAACGATCATTCTAAAATGTCACATCCTAGGCCTTGGCTGTCCTCAAACAACTTTCATTACAACCAGGATTACATGCAAACTCCTTCCATGGCCCATGAAGTCCATGGCCCATGAAATCAGTGTAATGTAGCCCCTACCTGCCTTATTTCTCTCATCCTGTTCCTTTGTAGTCACTTTGCTTTAGGACAAGCTATGCTGATTCCCATCGTAGAAGCTGCACACTTGCTACTCTTTCCACTTGCAGTGTTCTTTCCCAGGTTATCACCTGCCTTTTTCTCATAATAATTCATGTCCTAAGTCAAATGTCTCTTAAATAGATGGGAATTCCTGAAGGGTGAAACAAAAATGGCCATCTATTGACTTTCTATCGCATTACCCTGTCTTCCCTTTTTAGCATCAATTTCCAGGGTCCAAATTATTTTACTCGCTCACGTCTTCATTCCCTCTCTCATGTTACCAAAATGTACGCTCTCCGAGAGCAAGGACATTAATGATCTAGTTCACCACTGTACACAGTCCCTCTCTTACACACCTGCCCGGTGCTCAGGAACTGTCTGTTGACTGACAGAGGGGCTCTCTCTCGCTGGGCTTGCTGGGTTGGCAGGGTACAAGCCAGTAGTTGCTAGCATCAAACCATTAGCCAACAAGGTCAATGCAGGGGAAAGGAGAACTGAGAACTGGAGAGAGACATATTCATAGTAGTATATCAAAGTCAGCACACTTTATAGTTATACAAGCACATTGGCTTGTATAACTAACACTGGGATGTTAGTTATACAAGCCAATAAATTCACCTTTATGCCTAATTCACTTAGGTTTCTGTCACTTGTAACCCAGAGTCCGAACGGAGAGGTACGTGAGAGAGCTTGGGAAGAGCAAAGTGCCGGTGTCGTGTAAATACGGTGTCCGTGTACAATACCCCTTTCTCATCACAACGTACATTCTTTCTAGTCTTCTGTCTTTGGTCAGAATTTTAGATATCTGAAAGGGTTAAAGACTTTATTTGAGACTACTCAGGGAACTCAGCAGTGGAACGTTCCTTAAAATGTGTCTTCGAAACATGACCTATGTAATTAGCTTGATTGGGGAAATCACTTCACAACATATACATACATCGAAACATCACACTATACAAGTTAAATATAGACAATGTTTATTTGTCAATCATGCCTCAGTAAAGCTGGAAAAAGCATTTAAAGATAAAAACAACCTACATATTAAGGTAGTCGGAGTAACCGACTTGACCCTGTCACAGTCTGTGGTATTTTTCCTGTGTTTGGTCTGAGTGGTGAGTTGTCTGGGTGCCCCTTCTTCTGGGCAGGACACAGCAGCCCTACTGGGTTTGCTCCCACAGTGAAAAGAGCTATAAGTTAAAAATAGGCAATAAATAAAAACAGATAAAATACATATGGTAACTGTTTTTCAACTGAACAACAGGTAGCTCAGCACTGCAACCCCCAAGAGAAGGACAACACACAAGGTAGGGGCCACGGTTATTTCGTGGTCACCCAAACTGTCTCCCTGCTGCTGGGGTGGGGGTCGCACTAAGCTGTGGAGGCAGAGACTGGGTGGCCCGTCCCGAGCTGGTTGAAATCTGTAGAGCAGGGTGCCAGAGAAGAAAGGGCCACACGGGAGTGGGGGGGGGGGGGGGTGAGGTAGGTGCTGCATGAAGATTCAGTAATTATGTAAAATATAAATGGGCTAAACACTTCAATTAAAAAGCTGGGGTTTTCCAGTAAAAAAAGGCAAGACCTAACTATTTCCATGCACAAGAAATCCACTTTAAATATAAAGACAAAAAGAGCTGGAAAATGAAAGAATAAGAAAAGATATACCAGGCAAAAAGTTGGCATTAGAAAGCTGGAATAGCCATTTTAATATTAGGCAAAACAGACCTTAAGACAAGCAGTGTCAGGAACGATCTCCCTAAATTTAAAACCATGAATTTATACTGAAATGTTAGACTTCAGTCCAATTCCACAGGGTATCTTTTATTCGTCCTCCTTTCCATGTTTCCAATTCCCTTCAGGGGTGAGAAACGGGATTCCCACTCCCCACCATGTGTAGGTCACTGGCTCAGACCTACATATAACATAGTTCCAACACAACTAACACATATGAAGAGCAGGTCTACTGGGGCAGGAAAGAAACAAAATGAATTTGGATCACCAGAACATGAGAAAGTGCTCAAAAACAAATAAACAAAAACCACATTAACAGGCTCATGTCAGAGCGACAGAAGAGCCAACTGAAAGAGCTTCCCAATGGCCAGAGCTGGAACAGTCTGAGCAACAGAATAAATAGAGTAGTATTGGATTACAGCCCAAAGTACAAAATAAATATCCACGAGGCCAAATTGGCATAAATAAATAAAGTTAACGAGGGAGAGGAGACAGATCTCCCATGAAAGAATTCTGGATAATTAATGTGCATGCTCAACCCTCAAGGAGAAGAGATACTGTGGGCTTCGGGTAGTGACTTCCTTCCAAAGAGTACAGTATGGAAGGGTGGCAGGGGGGTCACCTTACTGGGGAGAAACCTGATAAACACACTTTCTGCATGAGGATCAAGGTCATTGTCAACAGAGAAAAATTGTATTGCTAGAGTGTGCCCTTGATATGAAGGGATGAGGATGTCCCTTTACCTCTGTGCTCGTCCTCTAAAAAGCACACAATCCCGGTGTATTCATTAGAAAAACATCAAACAAAGGCCAAGAGAGGAGCATCCTATAAAATACCTGACCAGTTCTCCTCAAAACTGTCAAGGTCATAAAACATAAGCAGAGTTTGAGAAACTGTCACAGTCAAGAAAAGCCTAAAGAAACATGTCAACTAAACATAACACGGCATCCTGCATGGGACCTGAAATATAAAAAGAACATTAAACAAAGCTAAGGAAATCTGAGTAAACTATAAATTTTAATTAACAAGAATGTATCTGTTTGGATTCGTTAATGGTAACATGGACAATAGTAATGTTAAGAAGATACTAACAAAGGAAAAAGGGCATGGGATGCAAAACCCTCTCTGTGCTGTGTGCTCAAATCTCTGCCTTTTTTTGGTAAATCTAAAACTGCTCTACAAAATAGTGCCTATTACAAAACAGATTTAGTATGGATTGCTGACTCATGCTTCTTCAACATGATAAAAATAGTGGTGTGATACTTCTGATTACTTCTCCCATCTGTAAAGTAGAGATAAATATCCACCTCATTTCTATAATTAAATAAGCAAAGCTACTAACTGAACTAATATTTGTACTTGTTGAAATAAAGACGCATATGTGTGTATTTGTGTTTTATATCCTAGCTGTCCCTGCTGAGAAGTCACAAAGGTAACAATGCACCAGAAGTAATGAGAATACCCAGTGGTTGGTTTCTGAATTATATTCTCCTCTAAAAAGCAACAAGGTGTTTTTCGAAGCTCAATTTCAAGACTCAAATACAAGATAAGCCTGGAACATTCTCCCACACCAAAAAATCAGGAAGTAATCTAGGATGATGGGGATGCATCAACAGGACACAGGCGTGAGCTTGGAAGAGCCAAAGCTGGGTCAAATCGGGCCTCAATATAAATGAAGATATAAATCATTTATAGTAAACTGAGTACAATAAAAACCTGTGTGTCCATGTTGATATAAATAAATACATCAGTTTCTCCTTACAGTAGAATGCTACCTACACAGAAACAATGACAGAGTTTTAAAACTCAACATGGAATGCAAAAATTAACTTGATGACGAATAGCCATTTTAACATTAGGCAAAACAGATCTTAAGACAAGCAGTGTCAGGAGCGATCTCCCTAAGTTTAAAACCATGAATTTATACTGAAATGTTAGACTTCAGTCCTAACTGAATTCCTTACAGTTCAGTTAGGACTGAATTCAGTAATTCCTTACAAATTACTTGCAAAGGGGAACACAGACGTTTCGCAGTAGAGAAACCTGGAAAACACCCCTTTAACCAAGAGATCAAAGCTGGCACCACCAACATGGGCACAGATCGACATCACATGACTTCTGACAGGGTGCACTGAGGACATACTTAACTTAAATTTAATTTAAAAGAATCAGAAATATCCAAACTGAGCAGTATTTTATAAAAATAAATGGTATTTAAAACATGTCAATGTCAAGAGAGATAAAGCAAGGCTGAGTAATATTCCAGAATAAAGGGAACTAAAAGGACATGGTGATTCTGGATTGGATCCTCAGCTGGAAAAGAAAGTAGCTACAACAGGCCTCTTAAAAGAAATGATATAATTTGAATATTACTGTGGGTGATGTAACAGTATTTTGATCAATTCTAAATTCCAGATTTAATAGTTACACTGTGGTTATAAAACAGAATGTCCTTGTCCTGACATCTGCCAACAACCTAAATGAATTGGGAAGCGGGTTTTTCCCAGAGCCTTCAGATAAGAACCTAGCCCATTTGAATGCTCTGAATTCAGTCTTGTGAGATCCTAGCAGAGAGCTCAGCTGAGCCTGCCAGGAGTTCTGACCTTCGCAACTGTGAGATAATAAATGGGTGTTATTTTAAGCCATTAAGTTTGTGGTAGTAATTCGTTAAGGAGCAATAAAAAATGAATACCGCCCTATACACACACACACACACACACACACACACACACAGAGTCACATACACAAATAACCGACTGGTGGGTATGAAATATCTCTCTAACAAAGTGTTGACATCGAGAAGTAGCTATGTACGAAAGGCAAGCTGGCTTAAACAGATAAACGTCAGGCTGATTAAAACATTGTTCCCTTCAAGACAGGTTGTTTCAGATGACCTTGAATTCATGGTGGAATTTCTGCAGTGATAAAAAGATACAGTCCTCAAAAGGAGAAATGCCAAAAATACGCATCCCTTCCTAATCCTAAACACGCAAAACAAGACCTCCTGAGCACTTACGAGAGCACGCATTCAAACCTGTGCTTGGAACGGGAGCCTTTAGGAAAGGGAAGGAGAGGGCGTGCGAATGGCCATCAGCAAGCTCAGATTCAAAGGAGAGGCTAACTTCATGCAGTGGTCAAATTAGGTAGGGAAAAGAGATTTTGATTTGCACACTAGTCCCCACTTCTGAGCAGTTTTGCTTTCTACGGTTTTGGTTACCTGCAGTCAACCATGATCCAAACATGTTAAATAGAAAATGCCAGAAATAAGCAACTCCCAAGCTTTAAACTGTGCCCTGTCTGAGCAGCTGATGAAATCTCACCCCACCCTGCTCCCTTCTGCCAGGCGATGAAACATGCCCAGCATCTCCACACTGTAAGATCTACACTCCCTTAGTCGCTGTCCTGGCTGTGAGTTCAACTGTCTCAAAATCACCGTGCTTGTTTATTCTCTAGTTACCCTTATTTTACTTAAAAATGGCCCCAACCTGCAGGAGTCATTTAAACTTTATCACAGTTACGTATGTATACAAAGAAACAGTATATACGGGGTTCGGTCTTGTCATGGTTTCAGCCACAGTGGGGCTCTCGGAATGTATTCCCGTGGATAAGGAAGGACTGCTTATCCTTTCCAGGGGTTCAGATGCTTTCATAGCTGTTATCATTCCTTCTTTAAAACCTAATTTTAAAAAATGTCGGCTCCTTCTTTACCATAGGATGAAATCCAAAGCTCTTTTCCAAGGCAAAGGGATTTTACACCAACCTACCTCTGTACTCTCACATTCCTGCCCCAACCCAGCCTCAGCCTGGGGATTCGCACCACAGGACATGTGCTCCAATGATGATGCTGGGAATTCACGCTTTTCTGCCATTTTCGCAGATAATACCTCTGCTTCAAATGCCCTTCTTAATCTGTAGTAAATCCTCACTTATCCTTCATGATGCAGGAAACAGGGGTTCTGATTTGCATCAGGAGACCTGATACAAAGGCCAAGAGAGGTGTAAACCCCTGAGAGTGGTGGTTTCAGGTGTGGAAGGAACCTCTATTGATCCTATTTTCTTATGCTATCCATTCCAGATTTAGACCACTACGCATAGTGGGAAAGTTAGGCAAAGCAGTTAGAAACCTCGCCTTAACATACTTTGAAGATCGCAGGCAAACATGAATTAGTAAGTAAATGAATCAAATAAGGAGATAAAATTGGGATAAAAATTTGATGGTAATTTGAGTTCTGATCACTCAATCTTTAGAGTTGATGCTGAAATGTTAAGCTTTCTGGCCTCATTTTTAGTTATTCTTTAATGTATTGAATAATACATTCTCCCACGAGGATGACTTACTATTTCTCAATTCCCTTTTTTTAAACAGCTTCATTGGGATAGGGTTCACATACCACAATTAATTCACTGAATGTGGACAATTCAATACTTTTTAGTATATTCACAGGGCTGTGCAACCATCACCGCAATCTAATTATAGAAGGTTCTTAATTCCCTTCTGTTCTTATTTTGATCTTACTCTTTTCACTCATCCATTTAACATATATTTAGCAAGAAAATGTAAATTCCAAAGAAACTTTCATGAGAAGAAGCAGTTATAGTACCAAGTGGTAAGTTCTAAAATGGAGAAAGTATGGAGATCAAATACATCCCTTCAAGGACGAAAGCGAGGTGCGCAACCCATCGACAGTAGGGAGGTGATTCTACGAAGAAGTGAGGTCTATGCAGAGACACGAAGAGTGAAGTGGAGATTGTCAGGTGACTGTGGGGGTGGGTAGAGATGAGGTGTTCAGGGAAAAGGGTTCTGGAGTCTAGCTCTTCCTTCCTGTAAAAATAAAAGTCATTTTTTAAATCCTCACCCAAGGATGTGTTTTTATTGCTTTTAGAGAGAGAAAAGAGGGGAGGGACAAAGAGAGAAACATCAATGTGAGAAACGAACTCCAAGCAGCTGTCTCCCATATTTGTCCCGACTGGGGATCAAACCTGCAGCCTCGGTATGTGTCCTCGGTACAGAATGACGCTCCAACCAATTGAGCAATTTGGCAGGGGGCCCAAATCTTTTTTTTTTTCACATGAATGTTCATGGTAGCTTTTTGGGCAATATTCAAGAACTGACAATAATCCAAATGCCCATGAACAGGTGAATGGATGAATTAACTGTGGCCTACTGATGCAATGGAACACTCACCACCTAACAACATAAAGACGTGAGCTATTGGTACACACAACAATTTGTTGTGAATAATAAAGTCTAACATAAAAAGATTCAACATTGCATAACTCCATCTACATAAAATTCTAGAAAATGAAAACTAATCCAGAGTGACAGAAAGCAGATTAGGGGTTGCCTGGGGACAGAGGTGACTGGTGGGCAGGGATTACAACAAAACCTGAGGAACCATTCAGGGGTAACAGCAATATTCACTATTTTGACTGTGGCATGGCTTCCAGGGTGAATACGTATGTCAAAATTTATTAAATTCTATACTTTAAATATGTATAGTTTATTGTATGCAAACTATATCCCAACCAAATTCTTTTTAAATGATGTCCCTGTTAGGACGGTAAAATTATATGATGTCCTTATTAATAAAAGATCTGGCATCTAGGGAATGCTTATTTAGTGCTGGACATTAGTTTTACTGGTAGTGTTAAAATATTAGTATAATCCTACCTGCCATGGTCATAATGGCCCAGGGACGAAGCTAGTCTTCATCTGCGGACAGGCCCAGGCACTAGATCTAAGAGCAGAGGGCTCGGACGATATAGGGCTAAGAAAGAGTTGAGTTCGGGGCTTACAGCGCAGAACTGGGATAAGACCCTAGCTCTGTTGCTAGTACAGCTCGTGTGACAGCTCCCCTCGGAAGCTTTCCCTGATTTTCCCATTCGAAACGAATTATCTCCTCTTCTGCGCTCCTTTCGTGCTTTGTGGGCATCATAATGTATTATTTTCCTTGTCACGGGCAGCTGTTTTACACCAAACTTTGATTAATCGACATGCGCAGTAAGATAAAGCCAGGCAATAATAAATAAGGTGAAAAAAAAAAAAGACCCTATGAGATGTGAAGTGGCATACAGTCCTAAGAATGAATGAAATCATGAAAAATCCTTATTTTACACCTCTTTATCTAAGGACTATCTAATTAAATCTTTTTTTTCATAAAAAATAATTCCTCCTTGTTATAATATGCACCTAATGTAAAAAAAAATCTAATATAGAAAAATATTTAAGTCCCCTTCCTCCAACACCCTCAGAGGATGGAGGTAAATCACTGTTCATACATTCAGTTATCTTAGTTCCTAACAAGAAGATCATGTTCCAAAGAGAACAGAAATAATCTGGAAAATGGAGAATTCAAATATTTTATGACTAAGAAAAAGAATGTTACTTATAACAAATAATTTAAATAAATGTTACACTGAAGTAATTTTCAATAATACATTACACATTTCTGAGTTAATGACAATGGAATTAGGAAAGCTTTTTCTAATTAGTGTCATCTTTTAAAAGCTCACTGTTTCAGTTCAATAGAAATCATTAAGATAACGTCATCATTTCTAAACCTGGAGCCAAGCTATCCAATACTTTTGGACAGAACTTCTTACAAATTATAGGTGAACCATTCCATTTGGAAACTGCTTTCTACTAGGAGATATTACATATCAATTCATTTCATTGATCTTTCTATCTCAGTGTTCTCAAGAGTCATTTGAATCATAAAATTATAAAAAGGGTAGAAGAAACCATGCATATTACATAGTCCCAATTTTCTATTTTACAGATGACAAAACAAGGTCCCAGAGAGACAGGTGATCTGATCAAACTCACACAGTGACTGGTGGTAATACTTGGTCCAGAATTATCAATACATTCCTAATGCCACGTTCCAGTGTCTCTGCCTGCCTCAGAGAACAGGTTCCTGAACTTGGAACACGAGTTAAGTGTTCCCAAGGCCATCTTTGATTAGGAAATCGATATAAATACAGCTGGCTACCTCCTCAAGCTTTTCTTTTGAAGTCACTACTGCCACATAACAAATTACCCTGTATCATAGCAGCTGAGACAACCATCATTTTATTTTGCTCATGATGTTGAGACTTTGGAAGGGGCTTATCTGAGCAGACTGCACTTCATCTCTTACATAGTTGCCATCAAATATAGGCTGGAGCTTCAGTCATCTGGAAGTCCACTGGGCAGGACATCCAAGAGGGTATCCATGAGGGGCTGTGGGTGCGAGTATCTGCTGCAAGCTCAGTGGGAGTTGCCAACTAGAGTAGCTACACACGTCCTCCCCAGCATCGGAGTCTCAGACTCTCTCACAAGGTGGCTGGCTGTCCTCTGAGCAAGTGTCCTGAGTCAACCAGCAGGAAGGACAAGGCATTTTCGGAATTATGCAACGTCACTTCTCAGAAGTTATGCAACACCAGTTCAATTGCATTCCGTTCTTTATAGTGAACTAATCACTGCGGCCCGCTTAAATACAAGAAAAGAGAGGGGACCCTCCTCTTAGTGTCAATAGTTTCAAATAATTTAGACATATTTTTAAACTGCTACATGTCACAGACAGAAAAATCAGAAACTAGGAGATATGATATAAAGGGATGAGAATTGGTCAGCCACCTATACCCACCGAAGAAAAGTATATACCCCTCTCTTAGTTGATCATCCTAAATCCCTGAGACAGAAACTGCAATTACGAGTGAGCAGCCTCAGCTTTGCCCAGTTTTCAAGACAATGTACTAACATTCAAGATGAAGTTCTAAAACAGGGAAGACCCAGAAGGCAAAATAATAATCTTCAAAGGCAGGAAGCTGAGTTGCTCAAGTGTTTCACATTTGAGTTAATGAAGGACCAAAGAGATTTTTTATTGTTCCCCATGAGCCTGTTGAATTAAATTTTATGAAACTTCCTGAAGAGCTGTGACTCCTTTTTACTTGATTTGTATGGTGCTCCAAAGAGCCCAGTGTGGAGATTAGTGCTTATCAAAATCCAGATGATAGATGATGACTTAATTAGAGCAGAGCAGTCCACAGAAATACCAAGAAGACTGTAGGATAGCTGTCTATGATTCTAAGAGCATGAATAAAGAAATATTTTCAAGCATTTGTGACTTGAAAAAAAATTAAAAATTGCAACAATTTCCAATGGCATCTATAATGGCCATGAACACCTCTTAGCATTTTAAACTGTATCAAGAAAACAGATATAAGATTGAAGGACACAGTGAGATAATCACTAGGGAATCAGGATGCTGAACTCAAAAATCATCTTCATTTCTGATTACTTCTTCTCCTTTTCGGAAAAGGAGATGACATTTATAGGTAGGTTGGAAAACATAACAGGTGTGACACAACATCAGGACATGAGTTCTCATAAGATGAGGAGAGGACCTATTTGTGAAGGTCATAAAACTAATCCCCATCTTCCAAACTTCATCCTTACTAATAAAGATGAAAAATTTTCAGATTCCAGGAGGTTGGTTTAAATTATGGTGAAAAGTAAGTTATTTGAATTAGCGTTTGAGGGTTGTGTGGCAAAGGAGGGCAGAGTAGGGCATCTGGAATTGTGCCACTGGGGCATGTGGGTGATTTTCAGCTGAAGGACTCAGCAGACCCAGAGAAAAAAATTTACCGCCTAAAAAATTTTAGATGAAAGGCCTGATCCAGAAGAAGAGCAAGGACTGAGGATCGTTTTTTTGTTTTGTTTTGTTTTGTTTAATCTGAGAGGCTTACCTGGATGGCGAGGCAAACGTCTGATGACTAGGCATCTGCTCTTCTTAGCTTCGTGTGAATTACCCTCCGCCCCTTTAAAGCCTCCACCCCTATCGCATTCCTGAGCTCAGGATGGAATTTAAACCTCAATTGCCCAGCTGTCTTTGAGTCTCATTGTCCGTGTGGGGCTTCCGTACGTATTTAAATTCGCTTTTGCCTGTTAACCTGTTTATGTCAGTTTAATTATTAGACCAGCCAAAGAGACTGTAAGTGAAGGAGGGAAAATTACCCACCAATACAATAGCCCACCACCCCAAAACTTCAGGAGTTAAAAGTCAACGACTCACCACTTCCTGTAATTCTACAGGATGGCGGTGCGGTGCTTTGGCTGGTTGCAGCTGGGCTCAGTGATGTTACTGCATCCTGAACGAAGCTAGAAGAGGCAAGGCGGCCTCACTCTCGTATCCAATGCCTCGGTGCTGGCTGAGGGGGTTGATGGAGTTCCTTGGTTCTCCTACACTTGGCCATGTGGTAGACAGACTAATGTCCCCTCCCCCAAATATCTTGTTTTACATGACCAAAAGGACTTTGCAGGTGTTAAGTTAGAGATACTGAGATGGGAAGAGTGCCCTGGATTACACGGCTGGGCCCAATTTAACTACAAGGGTCCTTACAAGGGACCACAGTCACAGAAGATGTAACAACAGAAGCAGTGGTCAGAGTGATGCCAGGAAGGGGCAACCAGCCAAGGAATGCAGGTGGCTCCTAGAAGCCGGAAGAGCAAGGAGATAGATCCTCCCCTAGAACCTCCGGAAGGAATCAGCGCTGCCAACCCATGTTAGGTTTCCGACGCTGGGCGTCGTGCGATCAATGCAGACTTGTGCTGCTCTGGGCCAGCGAGTTGGTGGTGATTTGTTAGAGCAGCAACGGGAAATGATCATAGCTTCTTATCCTTCAGTAGTCTACCCCAGGTCTCCGGGAGCGTTCCCAGAGGGCCAGGCTCACTGCACAAACGCTTCTCAAGCTTCTCCTTGTGTGAAGTCCCGTTTGCTAAAGTGTGTTACATGACCAAGCCCAGAGACAATGTGAGAGGAACTCTGACTCCATTTCTTGATGGGAAAAATGGCAACGTCTCATTGTACGTATGTTGCCGTGGGACGACAGTGGATCTATTAAATAGCCTCTCAAAGCGGGTATAAACATGTTTTAAGTGAGTAGCTTGACTTGTGCTTTGAAAATCTTAGCCCCTTTATTTTAATCGCCTGGTCCGATGTTTAAAGTTTAGATCGTCATGTATCAAACGTTCCATAATGCCTAACCCAGTAACAACCCTGTCACAGCTGAAGCTCAAATTGATATGACCCTCTTCCTTCTCTGCCTCAGTCTACCTTCTGCCACCTCCTCCCAGCTCTTCTTCTCTTCCGATTCTTTGCCACTGTACCACAATGTCCAAATGAACTCAGACTGCTGAGCCCTTGGGACGCCAGTATTTTATGGAGTCTACAGTGTTTTCAAGTCTTCCTTTCCCTTGAAAGGAGCTAGTTTACATGCACTTTTATGTGCTAAGTAGCTTCTGTGACTTAATTCTGAGATAGTCATTTGCAAGAAACACAAAGCCAACTGCCAAGGACAGGCAACAACGGTTATTAGGCATTGTTTCGTGTGTATTTCAACCTGAAGGATGCAACTGTTGGAGGCATTTAAAAAGGCAGGAAACTTTTTCAATGTTCTTCAAATTTGCACTTTCCTTCATCTTTTGGATGAGAAATAAAATACATCAGAACTCTCACATCATTAACAGAATGTGTGGGTAAACTTAGAATTTGCATCTAAATACATTCAAAAACAAAGATTTCTGCAGAACTTGCAAGTAGATCAGGGAAGGTGCCAGTAAGAGAAAGTACTTTCTTGCCAAAAATCATCAAAATTGAATTTCTGTATGCTTTGTCACATTTGTTTATTTTTAAAGCCTATATTGGTCCAAGCGAAGAACTGTGAGTTTCTTGAATACTTTGTTATCAGTTTTCTGCGTGGGTTATATAAATGTTATAAATTAGCTTATTTAGCTAACTGATAACTCTTCAAGTAAATTTCAGCAAAGTCAAAAGAACGGCTTCCGGTGATGTATGTCATCAGGACAAGCTGACCAACAGGAAATCTTAGGAGAGCATGATTTTGGGATGACTTTACCGTAACCAGGGCGCTAATCCTCAGGCTTACAATTCCACAAAACAAATCTTAGCTGTTTTTAATGATCCTGAACATCTTATAGACCACCTTGCTTCCTGGTATTGGTGAGCTTAGCAACTGAATCTAAAGGCCTCCCCAAGCACCGGATTTGAGTCAAGAGAAGCAAATTGTCAAAGGTCGCGAGGCCACGACGAAGACGGCTCAAATAGGGCTGACCCTTGACAGTGTCCTCCGGCCTAGAGAGCCGAATGTCAGGCTCTCCCATGTTCCAAAATGAGCAGCTCTGACACTAAGCTCTGTCTCTGATCCCTGTATTTCTGGATGATTCATTTCCTTCTTTCTTAAATCATATCAGTATTGCTGATGAAGACATGGTGTAGTGAAGGATGCACAAAAATGTGTCACACATCACCACCCTCCCTTCCTAAGCAATTGTTCCTTTGGAAACGATCCCTCTTCCCACTGAACCTGGCTCAGCATGGCACTCCAGGCAGCCACTTCCAATTAATGTGAATTGATACGTGAGATGCAGCCTGGCGTGGATGCCACCCCTGGTGCAGAGGCTCTTTCTGAGGACCTGGGAGACTCCTTGTCTCTTCTCATTAGGTGCTTAGTTCATCTGACCATGAATACAGCTGAATCCTGGCTCTATAATAATAGCTAAGGCAGAGGATTGAGGTCCTTATAACCCAGTTAGTTTTTCCCTGTCTCATAAGCATAACTACCTTCCCTCCATAAGGGTGTTGTCACGAGGGAGACAAAGCTTGGTGGATTAACACAGGTGCATATTATTATGGGACTACATTACACTTGTGTTTCTTGTCTAAGCTCTGTCGGCCTCACGAGACCGTACACACCCTGAGAAGGACTGTGCCTGTTCTGTTAACCCTTGGATCGCTGACACAGACACACAGGAGCTTAGTACGCATTGAGTAAGGATATAAATGCTCGTTTAATTGGATGAATAAATAAAGCATCTCAAAGCCTGCCTCTGCAAACAGCTGGTCTTATTGTACATGTCTTTACAATAAAGTCTCCTAGATATTGGGAATATGATCAATACTGTATTCAATTCTCACCTTGTAGAGCCCAGCTGTGCGCAGCTGTGTCTCTGTCCTCCCTGCTTGCTTCGTTTGCGTGCGGTGTTAGGAGAATGTCATCGGGAAAGGGGGTTGAAAGAGAGCTCAACCTAATGCTCTCTGTGTTTTTTAATGTTTCAACTTTCGTGATAACAGCAATAGTAGGAGAGTTCCGAACTGTGCGTCCAAGGTTGGTTTGGGAATTGTAGTTATATTTCATTTCATTTAACAAGAATTTTCAAAATCCTTTTTTGGGAAACCATCAGTATTTTTTCGTTGCTAACCTATCCCAAACAGCTTTTAGTCTAAGTGAAGTGTTGAGACTTACACAAAAACAGTTTTGAAAAATAATACAATATGTAGCCAGACTTCATAATGTGTATTAGATGCAATAAATACAACATTGTGTACAAGACCTGGCATACTGCCTTAAACTAGATGATCCATGAATGATATCTGAATGAAGCAATTGATGGAGGAATATTAAGTAATTGTAGTTTCATGATATTTAGGACCTAACAATGTTCTTTGCATATTGTCAGGGTTCACTATCAACTTTCTGCCTAGTGCTACACTTGGCTAATGGCAACAGTCTCTTAAGTTGACCCAGAAAAAGGCCAAGGGGTAATTCTTGACTCTACCACTCTCTCACCCAACACATATAGCAAATCTGCAAATACTTTTTCTACCCTCCTAATCACTCTTTATCTCTTCACTCACTTTCCTTAACTCCCTTGCCACCGCCTGTCGTGAAGGTCACCAAGGCCCATCTCAGTGAACTTCCCTCTTGCCTCCCTCCAGTCTCTTCTAATTGCCACCAGAATGGCCTATCTCAGGAGCAGATATCAGGATGCTGCCTTCTATATAACCTTTCATAGCTCCCCCCTGATCAAGTAAATTCAAGCTAAAGGAAACCCCTTGGCATGGCATATAAGACCCTTCTCACTCTGGTACTTGCTTATCTTCCCTGCTCTTCCACTGTCATTATCTCACTCTCAATTTCAGCCTGACAACCCCTAAGTCCCCAAGTGCTCTCTCCCATCTTGGTCAGGTTAGATTCTTCTCTCTGATTTAGACTCTAGCCTGGGACTTTCTTTCGCTGACTCTACCCGGCTCACGTCTATTTGTCCTTGAGATCTCCCTTTAGACTTCGCTCACACCGGAAAGCTCATCTGTGATGCTAAAGTGTTCTGTGTCCATCCTTACTATGGCAACCATCTCTCGTCTTAATTGCTATCAATTGCTTATGTGTCTCTCATGACTGAACTTGCAGGGCCTGGCTGTGTCTTACTTATAGTTGTATCTTAGTGCCTAGTTCATGGGAGGAACTAAGTATACATTTAAGAAAAGAGAAAAATGAGTAAACAAACACTTGTATGGCAGAGAACTTATTAGACGTAGCCTTGGACTATCGCTTCACTCCCACGAGAAACTAAGAATCCTAATCCCAGGCATTTTTAGGACTTTCTTCAAACAGTATCTAGGACCACAGTGCTGGGGAAAGTTAAAAAAAAAAATCAAACAAAAAAAGACTTTCAGGCTATGTTAAGCTAAAGCTGTACTGTCACCTTTCATGCTAGCTTGCTGGAATCCAGAGGACAGCCTCCAAGCCACTCATCCTGGCACAGTGCTTGAGAAGCTGTCTGAGAACAGCACCCAGGATGGCAATCAGAGTTGGAGGAGACTCAGAGGGGACTGAGGCCAGTGCATCAGTCAGCGATCAGTGCACTTTCTTCCCCACCCCCTCGCAGCCCGGATCCAGAGAGGCATGAAGGAAATTCTGATTTAAGGCAGTGCATTTCCGCCATCTAGTGGCTCTCTCCCCCTGGTTCCAAAATGCCTTCAGCAGAATTGGATTTCAGCCGCTGAAAACCCAGCAAAGGCAGAGCCAAACCAGGAAGGCAGATTTAAAATAGTGCCCAAGTAGCCCTGGCTGCGTGGTTGGGGCACTGTCATGAACACCAAAAGGTGGCCAGTTCTATCCTTGGCCAGGGCACATACCTAAGTCGCGAGTTAGATCCCTGGTCGGTATGTGTGGGAGGCAGCTGTTGTTTCTCTTTTACATCCATGTTTCTTTCTCTCTTTCTATCTCCTCTTTCACTCTGCCCCACCCCAAAATCAATAAACCTATCCCCAGGTGATGATTTAAAAATGCCCAAGTATGATCAAAATCCAACTAGAGCACCACAATGTTATTTCTAACCATGTGTGATCTTTTGAGAACAGATCACCTTGACTGGTGTTTGACGAAATACAAGGTCGAAGGCTGTGTCACCCTGTCAGTCAGTCAAACTGAAAATCACATTTGAAACTAGCTTTTATGTCACTGGGGAGTTAGACATGATTTTGGTGTATCATGGGTTGGATTTTTTTTTTCTACTTCTCTCAAATGATTCTATACATGTTGCAAACATTGCCTAGAAATCATTTTTACTCAACAGTGAACTAGAGAATTTCAAAACTGAAAGAAAAGCTAAGAATGTCTCTGCTCAGCAAGTAACTGTTAAACTAGCCATAGATAACAGTGCTGGGATATAACAAGAAAAACACTTCAGGCAGTGGGACTGACATGGATGAAAATGGTCCCGGTTCCGAGTCCCTGGGGGAAGCTGGCACTGTGACTGCTTTCCTCATGGTGTCACGAAGGTACTTCATTAAAAAAAGTAACAGTCTCTTTGCTCTGGGAATGATCTGGGACAGATCCAGCCATACAGAAGCCACGCCCACACACAGAAGAGGCAGATCTTGTCCGCACACACTGTATGTCTGAGGAATTTGGTCCTAAATGATTCCGAAGACAACAGCGCAGCAATCAGCAGAAGCAACAAGAGTCGTCTTCACCAACTTGAGAAAAACAGACTTTCTCAGGCAGAAAATAGATTTCTGTATCATCAAGCCTGCACAGAATAACCGGTACCTAGAGCAAGTGGTGGGGGCAAGGATGCGAAAGCTCGTGCAAGATCCTGCATCTTAACATTCAAAGTGTTTTCTGCTTTCTAAGTACCCCCAGTTTCTATCTATCACAGTTTCCAATATTGTAATGTGACCTTCAGCTGAAACTTGCTGACAGCTGACTGACATTGGCCAACCCCCGCTTGGTCATTCCACAGGCTTCCTTTTTCCTCTGCAGTCTGTGCAACGAGACAGGTTTGCTGTCTGTTTAGGTAAACATGTGAAGGGGGCGGCTCCTGTCTGAAAGGCACAACACTCAGTGAGTTCGGTTTAAAAATGAGACATGTTTCTGAAAAAAGAATCAGCTAATCCAGAGGTTTGATGTCTTACAAGAAAAGCCAATTCACTTGTTCATTAAAAGATTGAAATAAGCCGTTTTACCATGTCGACACAGATTTACATCATAAGAACTACCTTTAGTTTGGCAACAGCCTGAAGTGCAAGGCTTACATTTATTATCTAAACCGCTCTTACGGAGCAAGCCGAACACGTCCTTCCTTGTCATTCGGCTAGGTACGAATATATGATTTTTGGACAAATTATCTATTTTATCTCTCTGGACAAAAAAAAAAAAGATTGATGAGATCCATGTTTAAAAAGCACTCATACTCACAAAATACATTCTTGGAGAAAGTTTCATTTTTAAGAAAATAAATCAAACACTCATCTCAGGGGGAAGGAGTCTTTAAACAGCCTCACTCCTGTGGAGCTCTACTGCACGCCGCTAAGCAGGAATGACAGAAGAAAATTCCAGTAAGAATATAAAAATTGGGTTAAGGCTTTCAGGCAAATACAAAAGGAACAAAAAAATGCTGCCTAGAGAAAAGACTCCAAGTGTGGGAAAGGGTTAGGCTCCTCCTCCGTTAATTCTGCAGTAGCAGGTAATTAACAAGTGGCTTAAAATGCAGTTTTATTATGATGACATTCTCAACTAATAGGCATGATGCCTACACTGCTTCTTTTTGTCTCTGGGCCAGTTACCGAGCTTTCCTGAGCCTGTTTCCCTCACTTGTAAACTGAAAGTAATTATTAGGTTAGAAAATGCTGTCTGTGTAAGTCAGAGATGATCAACTATCAGCAGTTTGTCAGTTCTCCTGAGTAAGTTGCAGCTCTCTTGGGCCCTAGAAGCTACAGAGACAGCCAACTGTGATCTCAGTATCGGTGTCCATTTCTAACTAGCTGATGGACACTTGGTGGAGAGAACTTATTCAGGCAAAAAGGTCACAACAAGATAAGTTTGCGGGCAATTTGTCTGTCAGGATCTTTGTCAGCTGCGTCGAAGGGCTGTGCAAGTACACACACACATGAATTTTTTAGTACTCGGTCTTGGAATGGTGGAAAATAATGTTAGAGTAGACAAGAAAGCAGGGATTACATTGAGAATGTGATACAGTGCACAGAGTACAGGACTTGAAATAAAAATATTTAGGTGAGAATCCCTACTCCACAGTGAACTAGCTATGTGACCTTGACATGTGGTCTAATCTCTTTGATTTTCTGCTTCCTCATCTCTAAGACGGAAATCATAAGTGGGGCCCTACGTGTCACACGGTAACGAAGAATAACTATCATTTATTCGGTACTTACACTATATATCACATCAACTCCCCACAACAATCCTATGAGGAAGGTATCGTTGCTAAAATTTCCCCTTCGCAAATGAAGCAGCTGAGTTCAAAAACAGTGAGAACAAGAGCACACAGGAATTAAAAGGTAGAACGGAGAAATGAACCCCAGCGGCTTGATCCTAGAACTTACTTGCCTGCCAACAAGCTACACCGTGCTTCATCAGAAGGCCTACATGCTAGTCTAGGTTCTATCCCTCATTTGCTTAACTGGACTTTGATTTCCTCTTTAGTCTAATGAGTGGATTAGACCAGGCTCAGATTCTAAATGATTTATCTTAAACACTGCCCCCTGATCATTTTTGTTTGAAGCTTCCAGGAGCCTAGTGCTCAGAAAGGCTGGAAGAGCCACATCTCGGTTCAGTGGGAACGAACACCATGATTAACCAGGGACATCCGCCGAGGTGGGACAGGTGAGGTCTGAAGGCACTTACAGATCATTTGCTAATCCTGGGAGAAACGCGGGACCTCCTGGCCGCCGTATTTCACTTTTCCAGCCTGTGTCTTCTCTTAGTAGCTGCGGAGCGGGCAACCACGGCGGGCTGGGCAAGCAAGTCTGGCTGACAGGACGGGGCCAACAGAGTTTTCTGCTTGTTGAAAATGTCCAATACAGTAGCTCCTAGGCACATACGGCGACTGAGTAGTTAAAATCAGACTGAATAGCTCTTTTAAAATTTAAATTAAAAAATATATAAACTTATTTAAATAGACCCATGTAGCTGGTGGCCGCTATGCTGATCAGTGCAGTTCTAGAACAAACTTCAGTTGGCTGTAGATGAACACCACGGGCGTGACCACTGTGAGGGAGCAGGAGGGGAGGTCTGACCAAAGGGGATGCTGAGGAGGGATGTGGATGTCAAAGCTGATCAGTGATGGCAAGTTTAGAGACACACACGCAGAGCAAGTAATAGGAGATTAATGATCTGTCTTCTTGGTGTAAATCCTGTGCTAGGGGCTCTGTAATAATTCTGAAATAGATAGGCCTGGGCTTGGGCCATTTGAATGTCGACTGTCATGCTATGCTTACGGTAAAATTTGCCCTGTCATTCCCACCCCCGCCTTCCCAACTAACCCTGGGACCATTCCCAAATCACCAACATTCCTTGGCTTCGAGTCGTCCTAACTGGCCAATGTCTACCTACCGGATACACGAAACACGTAGTCTCAACTATTCAGCGTGATTGATAAGAGGTGAACTCTTAGCATGCTCGGTAGGTAGTTCTACAGCTGTTGCCCACTTTCTAATTGATTAGCTTAATTGAAATAAGGAATTAAAGGAAAGGCATTGCACATCTCATGTAAGAATTAAGCATTTAGGGCATAGAAATGGAAATCGCTGGGCTTCGGCAAGAGATGGGATTCAGTCCGGACTTTCTGTCTCTGGTTTCAAGCTTTCTCATTCCTCTTTCTGTGCGTTAGTTTTCCCTGCTTTGCCACGTTACCTGGAGGGCACCGTGCCCGGTGAGCACTCCGCCCACTGAGGAAACACAGCCTGGTCGCCCTCTGCCTCCCAAGTTTTAAAATGGCAGGAAAGGAACGCTGACCCACCCTGGGTCTGGTGCCACACCTGAGCTGTCAGCGGGGCGGGGCGGGAAGCAGAATCATGTGTTAACGTGGGCATCCATGTGAGAAGTCACCAAGTCCGGATGGGGAGAAAAAGGGCAATTCCCGGGGGGTGGGGGGTGCTGCCCCAGGGAGAAAGGAAAGAGAAGTTAGGAAAACAAAACAGTACACTGTCATGGACAAAACAGTGGGATGTGATAAGGAAGGAAGCACATATTCATGAGCTAAGGCATTTTTCTTTTGTATAAAGCGGACCCAGCATGATACGGAACTTTGCCATCTGCAGACCCAGGACGATTTTATCCCTTATTAAGAACCAAAGGAAGGCAACCCAGATGCTTTAATTACTTTGATTGTGGAGTGGTGAAGGAGGGCCTTGCTTTTAAATGAACATTGTATTTATTCATTAATTGTATCAGGAAATTGAAGAGACGCTTTGGTTTTATATTTGATTATCTCAATACCTATTGAATAAAAGAGGATTTTGCCTCATTAGCAGTGAAGTATATAGGGATAATGATGGATCATTCAAAATGTTATTTCATTATTTTGGGTTCTAATCAGTATATTTAATAAGGAAGAGCCAGGTTCAATAAAGGATACATCTGGCTTCAAATGATTAATCGATTTTTATAGAACTCACATGCTGGCAATTTCTTTGGAAAATGACAAGACAATGTGAGGCTCAACTCCCTGCCCCCTTCCCCGGCCTCCTGACCAGCTTTGCTTTCACTAAATCAGCTTCAGCGGACTCTCTTGCGGCATTTTTACAAAGGTGCATCCTTTGTCTCTCACATCCTGAATTAATATCGAAGGTAATTAGCTTCCGGGGGCTGAGGTCTCTTTCATCTGTATGCAAGTCAACTAAAGGGTTTTCCTTTGCTGCTTGAAATGCGAATCTCTTCCTTTCATTCCCTCTTTGACCCTCTTCAGTGGTTACTTTAATTAGGATGTCAAATTGTATCATACTGCAGGGAGCTGAACTTTTTGAGATTGTTCCAGGACAGACTTCTCTTGAGTTGGTGGGGGGGGTGGGATTTTTCTTTGTAATGTCATTTCCAATCCCTCTGGGCAGCAGATGAGCTATTCTTGTGCAGTAACCACGAGGAGTGAGGCTGTGGCAGGCTGCAGATGCTTAGATCAGATGAAAGCATGGAATTAGGAGATAAACACAAGTACAGGCCAAGGTGGGCAGGGCCAGCTTGAGGGACTGAGCACATCTCTTGGAAACAGAATATAAACCAAAAAAAAAACCAAAAACTTAAAAATTAAAACCCTGCGAATGCCTACTGCCAGGGCAGTTTAACTACTTAAAAACATGAATGTGGCTTATTCATTGTTTTATCTCCAGAGACTGGAAATACCTGGTGTGTCTGCTACCATTACCCCTAGGCCTTCCTCCACAGCTGATGTCGCTAATCACTCATGACACTTTCCTACGGAGCCCACATGTAGACTCACACTGCTACAGACAGTAATCGCCAGCTGATTCGAGTTGGCACAAAAGATGGAATCTATTTGCAATCCCTGCTCCAGAACACTGTAAGCGTTTGACAAATACTTGTCGAATGCACAAGTGAATGAAAACATGTTTTAGAGATTACGGGGTTCACTGCTACTCTCTTTTCTTGCCTTTTGAGTGCATTCAGTGTTTATCCTAGTACTCGGGCACATCTGGGTGTGTCGAGAAGGTTGCCGAATAGCTCTCGAATGGCATATTCCAAAACGTACGATTGAGTGCCTGATTGTGGGTCTTGGGTAGCTGACCAGAGTAGAAGGGAGGTAAAGTCATGAGTATTGAATTTGTCACTGTGATAATTTGCCAGCCCGGTCCCATGCCAATGTCTAAGGGCAAGTGAGTTACAGTGAAAGGTCCAGTAAAACCTACAAAAGCTAGTTTAATGCACTTGTAATTGTATCATGATATGGTACAATTATCAAGCACTCAGGGAACTGGGTAATGGGACATGCCACCCTTTCAACGTGGTCAGCAAGGTTCCTTGGCAGGATGGGTGCGGAGAACAAAGATTAGGGGCAGCTGTTTTGACATCTTCTATCATTGTCCTTAACCAGTCACTCAGCTGCCGCTTTGGAGTTGACTCTGCCAGGAGACATCACCGTTGGCAGTTGGAGCTGGAATTGAGGCAAAAAAAATGGCAGACCCTGAAGGGCACACAAGAGGACAAGGTTTATCATTTACAGGTGAAACACCAGTTGGGGATGCTCAGAACTACTTGGGAGCAATACTAGCATAGTGGGCAGGAATTCCTGCCCAGCATTTAGGGAGGGATGAGAAGAAACGCTATCATGTTATTTTTATTTACCTTTCACGGACTGAGAAATTCAGGTTGCAGGTATTTTGAAGACTTTACTACCTCAAGGACTTTAAGCATGAAGGACTACAAATGAAACACACGCACCTCAGGAAAAGAAATACTTCAGACAAGGACGAGTGTTTTCTTCACAGCAGCTTGATCATTAAAACACACTGATTTAATACCTGTTGGTGGCGCAGCATTTGGCTTGCTACAAAGGGAACACCGCAGCATTCAGGCTCGGCCCCCCAGGCGCGCGTACAAATTCAGATTACTCGTGCACCCTAGAACGACAAATAAAACCTCAAAGCAAAGCATACATTGTTGGTGCAACATTCTCACAGGTAGGTCATTTTGCTAAGAGGACTGCAAGCTGCTTGAAGCACCTAAAAATGTTATCCAATTTTCCTGACAAAAATAAAAGCTCAGAAATTCAAAATGACAGCAGCCAGGTCTGCATGGCCGGAGGGGAATCTAAGCGGTCTAGAAAACCTGATTAACTCAATTTGCCCCAGTTCCTAAGGGGAGCTCCAGAAATCAAAATTACTATTGAAGAGTCCAAGCAGTAAATTTGGACTGAAAGGATCTTTTTGACCTTTCTGCACTTGTTTTTGAGACACAATCTCACCTGAAGGGTCAGAGCAAATGGAAGAAAAAAATGTAAAAGCATTGTCGAACCTCCAAAGTACAAAGAAGTTTCTATCACCTCTGAACCGCTACTCAGGCCAAATAAGAAAGAAAGAAATTAAGGGTTTGGGGAAAAAAAGAAAAATAAAAATTTCAGTGTCCTTGGATCACGCCTGGTCCTCCTAGATTTCTCCGAAGAAGGAGGCAACGTGAGCCAGTGTGGTATAAAACAGCGCTCAACCTTCGCGGTCCACTCAGGAGCTTTGTGATGACTCCGGCTGGTAGGCTCACCCCCAGGGCGTCTGACTTAGCGGGTTTGGGCTAGGGACTGCCAGTTTTCCTTTCTAACTAGTCCCCAGGGATGCTCGCGCTGCTGCCCAGGGAAGCACAGTCTGAAGTCGTGAAATGATTGATTACCACGGTCTGAATCGGTCACTTCACTGGGCGTGTAAAATGATGACTTTCTAATTTTATCCTTTGGTTTGTATTTATTTGTGGAAATTATTCCGTATAGAAGAACTTTCCTGTACCCAGGAAAGGTATGTGATAACTTCTGAAATACGCATCAAATCAGAAAGCCACAGTAACTGTTTGATTCTCCTCCTTTGATGATGATGATGATGATGATGAACTCTTAATTGTCTCTGGGGGTGTCTAGTGGGTTCTCTCTCCAAAGCCACTAGTCAGGCCAGTCGCTCCTGTCCATGGGGCGGAGAGGTCAGGAGTGCCACGTTACTGAGCATCCTCTGTCCTGCCAGCAGTAAATAAAACTTTTCTCCTTTATCATCTTTCTCTTCCTCTCTCTCCAAACAGACTAGCAAAGGTAAGCGGGTTGCCTATTTTCTTGATTTTTTTCTAAACAATTAGCTTTGTGTTTTATTATTAGATCTACTGAACTTTTTTTGTCTTGTCATAAATTTCTTTCATCTTTGAAAATTTATCCCCTCAACTTTCCGTTGAGTTGATCTTTTTCCGATTTTTCAGGTGGATGTTTACTGTATTTTCTTTTTTTATTGATTTTGGTACTCAATGCTCAAATTTTCATCTTTACCGCTTACTGTTGACGTATCTCATAGACACTAATAAGTCAGTCTCTATTTAATTTCTATTTCATTTATTTTTCCTTTCCCTTCAACTCATAGTGAATTGCTTCAATAAAATACTATAAGAACATGGCAAAAAAATAATTTCACTTACCTCTACAATTCCTTGTTGTATAGTTTTTAAAAATATTACATCAATACAGGGTGGGGCAAAAGTAGATTGAGGGCTGTCAATACACGAAATACAGGGTTTATTCTTGTATTTTATTTATTAGTTATTGTATCATTTTCCATACAAAAAACTCTAAACCTTTTGCCCCACTCTGTATGTTGTAATCTCTGCCACGCAGTCGTAATTTTTGCTTTAATCAATAATTCATTTTTAATGTGATTAAGAGAAAATATGTATCTTATTTCCATCTTTACCATTTTGGAGGCTCTTCTTTCCTTCATGTAAATACACATTTCATGTCCTTTTCTTCTGAAGAACTTCTTTTAGCATTTCTTTTAGGGCAGATCTTATGCCAATGAATACTTGCACTTTTTCGTTAATATGAAAATATCCATTACTCATTCATTTTTGAAGAATAGTTTGGTATATAGAAGTCCTGACTGACTGACAATTTCTGTCTCTCGACACCGATGTTATTTTCATGTCCCCTGGCTCCCTTTGTTTCAGATGAGAAGCCATCTATTAATCACATTGTTGCACCTCTGCAGGTAATTGTAATTCTTTTATTACTATCAAGGTATTCTTTTTACCTTTTGCTTTCAAAAGTTTAGCGATGAAGTAATTATACATGATTTTCTTTGTATTTTATGGCTTGTGCTTTGGTAAGTCTATCAGATATGTAAATTTAGAAAAATTTGTGGGAGTTTAGAGTCATTAATTCTGCAAATACTTCTCTGCTCCTTTCCACTCTTGCTGGAATCCAATTATACGTATGAGGTATCTCCGGAAAAAGTCCAGCCATTGTTAATATAACGAGGATGGTTTGCACAACATTGATGTAACCTGGCAGCCGAGGAGAGTGGAGTGGAATGTGCACGTGTGAACGATGAGGACTTCACTGTACTAGTCAGTAGGGGCAGCAGACACCATTAAGGTATGTGGTCTGTGTGGCTGTCACATTCAAAATGAGTGAGTAGAGCAACGAATATGCATCAAATTTTGCATTAAGCTTGAACACTCCTCCACGGAAACTATCCAGATGATTCCGAAGGCCGCAGCTGTGGGCAACTGGTGATGGGCAGCTTCAACAGGACAACGCACCCTCTCATGCATCACCGTCTCGTGCAGAGTTTTTTGGTGAAACATCAAATCAGCTACATGACTCAGCCCCCCTACAGTCCAGATATGGTGCCCTGTGACTTCATGATTTTCCCAAAACTAACATCACCTTTGAAAGGGAAGAGATTTCAGACTACTGATGAGATTCAGGAAAATAGGAGGGGGGCGGCTGATGGTGATTGGGAGAATTGTGTGAGGTCACTTTGAAGGGGACTAAGGAGTCATTGTTCCATGTATAATGTTTCTTGTATCTTCTAACTTCTTTAATAAATGTCTCTATTTTTCATATTACTTGGCACCTTCTGGATAGGCCTCATATGCTGAAACACTTGATAGCATCCCACAGGTTTCTGAAGCTCTCTTATTTTCCTTTAACTTTTTTTCCTCTGTTTTTCAGATCAGATAATTTCTATTGACTTATCTTCAAATTCACTGACTTCTTTATCTCCAAACCACTCTTAACTCCTAAGTAAGTTTTCATTTTATTCAATTAACTTTTCAGATCTAGAACTTTTGTTTGGTTCTTTTTACAGTTTCTATTTCTCTGTTGAAATTTCCTACCAGTTCAATCATCAAGATTGCATTTTCCTTTAATTCTTTTATCATGTTCTAATTATTCAAACATATTTAAATAGGTGCTTTAATTTTCACTAAATCCAACAAGGGCCCTCTCAAAGTTGGTTTCTGCCAACTGCTTTTTTCCTAAGTATGGGTCAGACTTCCTTATTTCTTTGTATATTTACTAATTTTAGTTGAAAACTGTACATTTTAAAGAATATCTTGAAGCAACTCTGAATTCTGGCATAAATTTTTGAACATAGTGTTTTCTTCTAACAGACAATTTGCCTGGACTCAAATTATAAAGTGTGTAGACCCCACAGATCGTACTTTTAGTAGCAGGTTTATAATTTATTTTATTTAGCATATATAGTTGTAAATATTTGTTCTGGTCCATTGATTATTTTGCTCATTTGGGAACTCCATTTACACATATGTTGGTTCTATTCTATTCATCTTTTACAATTTCTTGAATAGTTTGTCTCTATTTTTGCTTTTTTCCCTTAAATAGGTATTTCCCACATTATGCTTTACATAATGTCTTCTTGCTTTTGTATTCCTTTTCAGTCTTTTTTATCTGAAATAATTTTTCTAGTTCACAATTAATTTCTTTCACCTTTCTTTTTATCTCCTGCTGCTGTTTAACATCTCATTTCTGAAATGTTTTAAGTCTTGTTTCTGCTATTCTTTCATTGTTTTGTTCATATTATTAAGTTCTTTTTGTTGAACTTGAAATTTTAGTTTAATTTTAATCTTCTCTGTGGACAAAAATGTGGTTTTTAAAAATGTTTTTCTTGTCCATTGGTTAATTTCCATCTTTTCTCTAACAGTCTTTTCACAATTATTTCTTTCTTTTTCTTTAAGTGAGACTGCTAACTGAAAGTTCTTTTGTAGAGGTTAAAGGCAGGCCAGAAAAGCATTCCCACATTTACAGCTCAAAGAATCCCTCTTCCGTGGTTACGGAGAAGAACCAAAAAGCATATAAAGCATTTTTCTTGATCTACTTCTGTGCCTCTCGGGGCGAAGCCTGATTCAGCAAAGCTTCCTGTTTCTATTGTTTTCTCCTCTGGAGGTCTGCGGGCTTTGCCTTCCAAAGTGCTATCTTTACCTGTATTTTGCTTTTGCCGTTTTTTGCCTTTTTTGTTTCCTATGCCCTCTGGGTCTCTGTTTTCCAAGTATCTGAATCAACAGTGATCAAGCAGGTTTTGCAGCACAGGTCTCTCCGTGCTGCCGACAGGATATTTCTGGGGCTCTGGAGGCAGCGGCTGCCGCAGGGCTGTTGGGTTTTCCTGTGGTTCCTTAAATGGTTCCTCACGGCTACTCTGTACTTACTCGTGCAACAGGGGCCCCCTCTGAAGACTGCTCTCTTTCTCTTTTTTTTTTCCTTCGGCCTGTTGTTCTCAGATTCATTTACTTGGTTTTTTACTGACTATGTAGTTTTCCTCTTTGGGAATAAACGGACAATTTCTGGTTTCAAGGCACAGAGGACCCTTCCAGGCCGCTCTTTCTTTTTGCCACTAATGCCGCAGAGCTGCAGGTCCCTAAAGGCACTGCTGATTTGGATTGAAATGGTAACTTATTTCTTGACAGGTACTCAGGGACGGTTGCAACTAGATCCCATCAAATGGAAATTTCTGAGACAAGTCACATGACATGCACAGGCCAAGCAAAAGAACTCCAAAATGTTCAAATGAGTTCATATTTCTTTATGTAAAAGTCTCTCCGGTGTAAATATTCCTTCAAAAAATCTCCCTTGATTCTTGTGATTCCTGTCCCCCTGCTTATCTAAATTTAATCTCTTTACAGTCATTCTCATAGTATCTTTTATTATCTGTTTTTCTATCTTTATTAGGGACATGTTCATCTTTCATTATAATTTTTTGGCTTATGTAACTATTCCTGCCTGATTAGATTTCAAGATAATGTAAGGCATGCATACATTCCAATATTTTTTTCATATTCCCAAAGCCTAGTAGGCATTTAACTATTTAATTAAATTTATTATCAAATATTTATGAGTACTTGCTGTGGGTCAGGTACTGTTACAGATGCTGAAAACTAAAAAATGAATAAAGCTGTATTTATTTGACAGGCCTGAAGCAGTTATTATCTGTTGCTAAGGTTTCCACTATAGAGGGAAACCTTTTCTCCTTTTTTTGCAAGAAGAAAAAAAATATATCCTTGTACTTTATGTTTGTCTGATTGTGGCAGTCAAGTTAAAAAGAACAACAACAACAACAAAAAAGAACCAAAGTAAATACATGGTAACACAGAGAAAGATGGAGCGAAAAATCAGAAATAACCTTGTAAACAGTGAAACAGTGAAGAACTTTTTCAAACCAAAAATGAATAGAAAACTTTAGTAAAAAAGAAAGTAAATACAAAGGAAAAAATTAGCTCTTCCCTTCTCATAGAACTTCATTCTAGATGAGTGGGATGATAATAACTGATACCTATATAGTGCTTAGTAAGTGCCAGATGCTGGTCTGAGAGTTTCAGATTTGTGTCAACAGATTTAGTCCTCGTAACAGCCATACAATGGTAGGTACAATTACTGTCCTGGCTTAGAGTCTCCAGAAGCAGTCTCTACGACAAGGATTTTTGTGCAAGTAGTGTTTGGGAAGTAATCCTGGGAAACGCGATAGGGAGTTGGGGAATGAACTAGGGAAGGAAAGAGGGCAATAAAATATGGGTTATCGAGACACGTAAGAGGAGCAGAATAAACCTTGAGTCATCCCAAGCTGGGGGTGAGGAGGCCGAAGTATTTATCGCCAGCTCCACATCTGTCACTGGTTGAGGGCTCCTCCAGGGGCCCGCCGGGTGGGTGGCGGGGCAGGCTCCTGTGCCCAGGATAAGAAACATTCTCAGGCGGAGGTGCCCAGGAGTCCTACGGTGCGCAGACTGGCACGTGTGTAGGCAAACGCCAAGGGGTGTGGGAGACACAGCTCCTGCTAGAATTATTTTCTCCGCTTACTGACAGGCAAACTGAGGCACCTGGAGGTTAAATGACTTATGTAGGGACATAAACCTAATCGTAGATGAAGCAAGAATTTAATCTTTGAAACCTGGCTCCAGAGTATGTACTCTTAGTCATTATATTCACAGCAGAGAAAGGCAAAAAGGAAAGGAAGGGGGGAAAGAGAAGGGGGTCAAAGTTCTTACGAACACATTTTATTTCTACTACTGGTTCAAGCTTCTAGGGGGCAGAATTCACATTTTATTAATCTTTATAACACTCCTCACCTCTCCTTCAACAAACCCTACAACCGCCCTGCACACTACCAAGAAATGTTTGGGACCACACTCCACATACAGTATTAGTAAATCTCAATGCTTGTTAATGGGTAAGAAAACCTCTGCCTAAGGAGAAACTGTCAGGCCCTTAGCACTGGTATTTTTGTTACTGAAAACTATATATTTAATTCATTTGCAGGCTTTGGAGTGAGAATGACTTGCATGAAACATTTATTCTCAACACTTCACTGTCTACCGTGGCTTCTACTCATAATGGGTGCATAGTAGATGGTTCTCTACTTGTAATACTGCATGACATTTCACAATTTACAAAAACGTTTACACGTTCCCTATTTAATTTATTTCTTCACAAGTTACTTCACGTTCATATACATCTACTAGTGTACTCTCTTTTTTTCTTTTTATTGAATTTATTGGGGTGATACTGGTTAACAAAATCATACAGGTTTCAGACACATGATCATTGTGTGTTTATCACCCCAAGCCGAGTCTCCTAGGGTACTCCCAACTGCCATGAATTGTATAGAAGAGAAAAGCAAAAGCCGTAGTCTATAAAAATGAAAATAAAGGTATGTTTTATTAAGTCTTTTTTTCAGCAAATGTGCACTCCTTCCCTCCCCTGGGGTGGAGTATATTCTTCTGGTCCACTGACATAAGGGATGTCACTTGCTTTGGCCGAAGAAATACCGAGTAAAAGTGATGATGTGCCTATTCCAAGCTGAAGCTTAAAAAAAAATCACAGAGCGAGTTCTTCCGGCCCTGTCATGTTCCTGCACTTTGCCAAGGGAAGACCATCCCCACGTAGCTGCTGCCTCTTGATCCTGGGCTCTGGGGGACCAGATATGAGGAACTCACACGAACCTGACCTATGACCTGAAGTGGAGCTGGGCCCAGCTGACTCCCAGTCCGGTGAGCAAGAACTTCATTTACATATTCACGAGGAAGCAGTATTTCTGAGTACCTGCTGTGTTTGTCGTTATCAGCCACCTAGAGTTGGGACTTGATTGTTATGCAGTGTTGCTGCAGTAACTGTGGACTAGGATTACAGGTGTGCGGTATTTAAAGTCCTCCTGTGCCTTTGATGGCCAGCCTCTCAGGGCTCTCCGAGCACCTCAGCCTCACCAGATCCTTCCCAGTTGAGCAGCAGAGTTGTGCAGCTGGGAACAGAAGCCTTGCTTCTTTCGGTCCATAGGTTCAGGACCCCCAGGGGATCCAAGACCGGTGGAAAGTCACAGTGTGGTCTAAGACGCAGGTGGTTATGCTTACAGCTGCATCTTAACTTCGACAGCAAGAAAGTGCTTTTTCACTCAGTTACCATGTCCTGAATAAAATAAAATTAATTTTCTAATAATTAGCCACGAATTTTTAATGTGTTTATCTTTACCATCTGCTATCCAGCTCTGCGAGGCTGGAGGCCTCAAATCCGTCAACCAACAAATTGTTCCTTGGGTTTCACTTCGGGGACCAATTAAAAGTATCAACATATTTTCTTCCATTAGACAGGGGAGTTTTACCTCCAGCTGTTGGGATCTGCGCTTCAAAAAGTGTGAAGCATGATTATCCAGGGAGAAGGCACTTGAGACAGGTGGAGGGGAATGGGTTCCGCTGAAAGCTCCTTGATGTGAGCTCGTTTATGCAAGCCTCGTGGTTCCGCCCGCCCCTCCTGATTCAGGGGGCACGTCCTGTATGGGACATGCGGTAAATAACACAGCTGGCACTGTGGCAGGGAGGTTGCTGCTCCCAAACCCAGAGGGCGGGTTCCTGGCAGAGAACCCAAGGCTGCTCATTTATCCCTGTGCAGGTACGGTGCCTCCTGCGGAGGCCTGTGAGCGACAGGCGGAAAAGAAGGAACATAGACGGTATCTAACCCTCTAGAGTCAAGGTCATTCTGGAAAGAGGGAGCTTGGCTGACCTCAAGACACCAGACCTGGCCATCAGCATGGTTTCTCCAAACTGCAGGCTTTGAATTCTAACAGACACAGGTTGGAATTTCAGTTCAGTCTCAAGTTAACTATCCACCGTGGGCAACTAATGGGCCCCTCTGAGCCTCAGGCTCCTCATATGCTCAAAATAAAAGCAAACTGCCTAATTCTGTCTTACAGACTTAGGTGCATAGACGTCAGCTAGCAAGGTATCCAGGTGCCCAAAGACGCTCAAAAAAGCGTTCATTCCCATCTGTGGTCAGCTGAATAACTGAGCCCAATTTTTCACCTCTGCTGAATCCATCCTATTGCCATGACTGCATCGTCGGCAGAGCGAGCTTTCCCACCCCGTGCTTTGAACTTGACTACATGACTTGCTTTGACCGTTGACTGTGGGCAGAAGTGACAGTGCGCTTGTTCTGAGACTAAGCCTTAAGAAGCCTTACATGTTTCCGCTTGCCCTTTGCACCTCCACCTTTAATAGAGACAAACCCCGGCTGGCCTGCTGATTCAAGAAGGAGGTAAAAGACACGTGGAACAGGGTGGCTCTGGTGGGTCTGCAGAGCCGCCAAGCCACGCTCAGCTGGGACATCCAAATGCCATCCAACGTGAAGACAGCTGAGTAATAATAAATAATGGTTTGAAGCCACTGTGCTTTGAGTTAGATTAGGCTACGCTGTCTCTCAGGTAGATTAACATCACCTCACCTTCCTTGTCTGAGTTCTAATTGCATCTCTTCTCAGGATGTCTTGAATGATTATCTTTTACACTGCTAATATTACTTATTAAGCTCAGAAAACAGTATGCTTAAATGTTTCACAAAAACTTCTGCTGAATGATTGGTCTGAATCTTAATTTCCAAGCTCAGGTGTTATGAGAAGAGTAACTTTTTGATTACAAATACCCTACTCTGCTGTGTAACAGAAATGTTTCTAGAGCAATTCAGGGTTTCTTCTCCCTCCAGGGTTGTGTTGAAGTTCTAGCGGTTTTCCATGAGGCTTGATGAGCCGCTGGAAGGGGCTGGGAGGGACAACTGGACATCGTTGTTCCTGGGTGTTGGGCCATGCAGGTCTCTGCTGGGATGCCTTGGTCTACGCCAACAAGGATCCAGGTTTGATTAATTTTTGGTGAACCTCCTTTTGGAAGCCTCTAATCATTTTCAACTGAAGAAAACGCAGGGCTGCTCTCAAACACACAAAAATTGTTCTGAGGCACCTACGTCTTTCTTGTTGGGGTGAAGAGAAATACCAGACATTGGTCTTGGACCCGTCGGTCTGGCAGCACCAGGTGGACATTTGCACTGCGGGCTCTCGCCGCCTCTGCAGGTTCTCACACAGAGGGCACAGGCCCCTTTTGCAAATGGATCCCTTAGCCTTCCTGAGGCCTCGGGATTGCGCACGGAGTTATGACAGGGTATCCAAATGTTTCTTGGGAGTCCGAATGCTTTTTCCCTCCAACTCTCCTCATTTCTTTGACTCTGAGAAGCTTGGCTGTTTTCCTTTCCGTCGTCGTACGATCTAGACTTTTGAAACTCAAAGAACTGAGAAAAGCTTTCCTTTTCTCTTTTTTATCTGGAAAATAGCTATCTTGAAACACAGAGGATACAAAACCCTAACTGTAGCCCGGGCTGGTTAAAGAGTCAAGGGTAACAGGCAATTCCAAGAAAAACAACCATAAACTGACATCAGTTGATGTTTTAAAACTACTTTTCTTCACAATTGTATATACTAGTTTTGTGGAATCCAAGATATAATATACTAAATATTACTTTGCATATGCAAAAGAGATGTTGGGTAAATACGTGAGTTAATAACAGAATTTCTATATTAACTCTTGGTCCTAGTTTGTTAGGGTTTTTGTTTGTTTGTTTGTTTGTTTTTTCTTTTTGGATGTTCATTCCCTGGCCCGGTTATACTTAGACTGAGAATAATCAGAGAAGTTGCCAGCTGTGATCTGCAGATGTGTTCCAGTTCCACAAAGCCAGGAAAATCAGTTATGCACACTAAGGTCGTCTCTAGAAAGCATGACCACATTGACATTTTACAGTGAATGGTGGCCATCAAAACGCACCTAGCCAGGAGTAGATTGGATATGCTTATATTATAATGGCCAAAATAACCAGGTGTGAAAACAGTGTTTTAGCTGTATTTATAGCCAAATCGAACCAGGCAATGGTCCAAGCAATGGGCTGGCATTCAGCCCAATTCAGACTGAGCAAGGGTGATTTCATGCTGCAAAGTGTGAACAAAAAACGCAAGCCATTATAGCATGTGTGGAGGGTTCAAATGGAATAGAACCTCCCGGAGAGAGTAGGTATTGCAGTGAACAATCTGGCTTCCGAATATTTATCTCAATTTGCAAGAGGGTATCAGGGACAAGACAGGCAGTTCCGTCCTCTGAGGCATTCTTTAGGGACTACTTGCAGGTTATTACGTTCCTCAAAACACTAATATCCATGAAGTATTTAAGGAATTCTACTTTCATCCATGATTAAGTAGAGGGAGAGGGTTTGCTCTATTACCTTAAAAATCGAAACCCAGAAAATATACAAAATAAAGGTTTTCCGATACTGAACAGGGAGGGCAGCGGAGTGAGTAGTGGGAAAAGAGAAATCAAAGAGCCTTAAGATTTCTCATCCTGGGGCCCTGAGAGAGTTTTCGGGTTTCTTTGCGGGGGGTGGGGGGGAGCCATGCAGTGCTGAGCAGTCTTCCTGAGGTGATAAGACACAGCTGAGAATTTGGGTGGCCCATGGTGGCTCGAAGTTAGAGGACAACCACCAGAGATGAGCTTGTTTCACAGAGAGGAGTGTCCAGCACAGATAAAGAGCTCTGGGGATCTAAAAATTGTTCCTCCGCAGTCTTCAACTGAGTTCTGCTCAGTGCATTCACATGAGGAAACTACCCGATACCAGAAAAGGAATCAACAGGAAGATTCCCAAGGCTTGCACAGAGCAGAAAGCAGTTTGTACTCTTACCTGCCAAAGTTCAAAATCCTTGTAATATGTGGGGGTATCAGGTAGGGTACCCCAAAAGGCATTGCCTCAGTTCTGGGTCAAAATTAGTCCTTGACTAAAGGCCGCTCTGACCCCACCTTCAATTCAAACCCTTAAGGATCAATCTGTTTCCAAATAACTTAATTGTGCCATAAAACAAATATCAAAAATACTTCACTGTACACAAAACTACCTAGCAACCAACAGTAAAATTTATAATATCTGGCACCCAATAAAAAATTACCAGGCAGGCAAAGAAGCAGGAAAAATGACATGACCCATCATGAAAAGAAAAATCAGTCAATAAAAATGAACTTATGAAATAAATGCTAAACATAATAGACAACATTATAACATCCATTCTAACCATACTGCAGACATTCAGAAAGGTGGAACAGGGCCTGAGAATATTAATCAGAGATGGATGGTAAAAACAAATAACCCAATGTAAACTTTTTAAGACTACAAGAAAAATGTCTGTAATGACAAATAAGATTAACAGTGGATAGACATGGCAGGAAATTGTTAATGAATACCTAACAATTGAAACAATCCAAAATAAAAAAGAGAAAACTGACTGAAAAGCAAAAACTAATTGAGCTGTGAAACAACATCAAGGTTCCAAATATATATATATATATATATATATATATATATATATATATATATGCAATTGAAATCCCTCAAGTGGGGATACTGGAAAAATATTTGAAGAAATATGGCCACATTTTTTCCAAATTTGATGGAAACTATAAATCCATAGATATAAGAATCCCAATGAATGCCAAGCACAAGAAAACTACTGCACGGAAGATCATTAAAAAAAAAAAAATTAAAATCAGTGACTTAAAAAAGCCTGTAAAACAGAGAAACTAGGCATATTCGAAACAGAAAGAGGAAGGAAGGATGGAAGGAAGGAAGGGAAGGGAGGGAGGGAGGGAGGGAGGGAGGAAAAGGAAAGAAAGGAGAGAGGGAGGGTGTGAGGGAGGAGAGAGAGAAGAAAGAAAAGAAAGGAAAGAAAGGCAAGAGAGAGAGAGAGAGAGAGAGAAAGAAAGAAAGAAAGAAAGAAAGAAAGAAAGAAAGAAAGAAAAGAAAGAAAGAGAAAGAAGGAAAGAAAGAAAGAAAGAAAGAAAGAAAGAAAGAAAAGAAAGAAAAGAAAGAAAAGAAAGAAAAGAAAGAAAGAAAGAAAGAAAGAAAGAAAGAAAGAAAGAAAGAAAGAGAGACTGCAGACTTCTCGTTAGAAAGAATGCCAGTCTGACAATAGTGGGCCAACGTCTCCAAAGTCCTAAGAACGGTTTCAACTTAAGGCTCTATGCCCAGTGAAAATATCTGTCAAAACGGAAGGTGAAACAAAAGTATTGTGAGACAGTATGAAAGTTAAAAGAATTTATTATCAGTAGACTTCAAATATAAGAAATATTTTTAAAAGTCCTTCAGGGAGAAGAAAAATGATACCAGATGGAAATCTGGATCTACACAAAGAGAAAGCAGAATATATAAATACATGGGTAAAGGTAAAACATTCTTTTTTAATTTTATAACTATCTCTGTGAGATAACTGACTGTTTAAATAAAATATATGAATTGTGGGATGTATAACATATGTAGAAGTAAAATGCACATGAACCACAGACAAAGGTCTTAAGAGGAGAAATGTAAACAAACTGTAAAATGTAAACAGTACCATACAGGAAGTGGTATAATATTACTTGAATATGGACTGTGATAAGAGAAAGTTGCATCTAATAGACCTAAAAGCAACTATTATAAAAACGAAACAAAGAGTTTACCCAATAGCCAATGAAGATAAAATGAGATTTTAAAATATTCAGTTATTCTGAAAGAAGGAAAAAAGAGGAAAAATGAACCAAAGGAAGATGAGAAAATGGAAAACAAATACCCATATGTTATATTTAAGTTAGTCATATCAGTGAACACATTAAATGGAAATCCTCTAAACCTGCCAATTAAAGGGCAGAGATTCTCAGACTGAAAAAAATTGCAAGACCCAACAATGTGCTGCCTGCAAGTGATATAACGACACAAATCGGTCGAAAGTAAAAAAGAAGTAAAAAGAGGTAATGATAAGGTTGTTTCAACAGTTCAAAAGTGGCCAAGTAATTCACCAGATTAAGAGGCTAGAAAAGGAAAATGATAAAATAATTTCAATTGATGTAAAAATAAAAGCTTTTTGTAAAACCTAGCATCCGTTCATAATAAGAAATCTCAGCGCTGGAGGACTGAAGGGGACTTCCTCATTCTAAAAAAAAGGACTGTCACAAAAGATCTACAGTAACATCATACAGTAACACCATCCTTTGGTGAAAGAATAAAGGCTAGAGGTCAAGAACGAGGGAGGAGAGCTGCTCTATTTCTGTTTAACATTGTACTGAATGTTCTAGCCAATTCAACGAGACAAGTAAAAGACAGGAAAGTAAGAAATAAAACTGTCTTTATTCATAGATAACATAATCATCTATGTGGAAAACCCTAACAAGTTCACACAAAAAAACTACAAATGCTAAAATGAGTTTAGCAAGATTTTAGAATGGGGATTCACTATACAAAAATCAGTTTTATTTATATGTACTAGAAGCAATCATAAAACAATATCAAAATACAGTGTCATTTAAAATGACATCAGAAAATAAAAATGCTTGGAATAAACTTGAAAAAAGAGACATATAACCCATACACTGAACACTGTGAAAGAGTGAAAAGGGAAATAAGAGTAGGCCTACAGAAAGACTGATACAATATTCATGGATTGGAAAACTCAACATTATCATGTCCATTCTCCCCCGATTAATGTACAGATCCAATGCGATGTCCATCAAAGGCGCAGCGCGCTGTGGGTTGTGTGTGTGCATGTTTGCGTGCGTGTGTGAACAAACGAGTTGGCTGCTTCTGACACTCACGCAGGAGCACGAAGGACCTGCATTAGCCAAAGCAAAAGAATGGGGCCAGAGGTAGGACCACTTACGT
The DNA here is from genome assembly GCA_004026545.1 of Mormoops blainvillei. Lineage (NCBI taxonomy): Eukaryota > Metazoa > Chordata > Mammalia > Chiroptera > Mormoopidae > Mormoops > Mormoops blainvillei. The sequence goes on from PVJD01003098.1 coordinate 162,810, forward strand.
GCGGCTGTTGACAAATGCGTTCAATTAATAACTACTGGGCAAAGGATCATCTTTTCAACAAAATGATGCTGGGATAATTAGGGAGCCAGATGCAAATAAATAAATCCCAATCCTTACCTCCCTCCATATATAAACATCGATTTCCTCAAAATGAGCCATTGACCTAAATATAAGAGCTAAAATTATAAAACTTCCAAAAGAAATCAGAGAAGGACATCTTAGATACCTTGAATTTAGCAAAGATGGATTAAAGGACATGAGAGGCACAAAGTATAAAAGAAAAACATCAATAAATTGGACTTTACCAAAACTAAACAATTTGCTCTTAAGGAGTTCATGTTACAAAAACAAAAGGCAATTATTGGGCAGATATTTGCCAAATATAATCTGCCAAGGGGCTCACAACCCTTTATATAAAGGTCCTTATATCTCAATACTAAGAAGGCAAACAACCCAATAAAAACAGCAAAAAAAACCCGAACAGGCATTTAACCAACGTAAATATATAGACAACAAATAACCCAAATAACAACAAATAAGCATATGAAAATATGCTTAGCACCATTACTCATTAGGTAAGTATAAATTAAAACCACAATACATCACAACACACCCACTTAGAATGGCTCAAAATCAAAGGACCGATCATCACACCGAGTGCTGATAAGGACACACATGAGTGACTAGGTTCCAGTGCGTTGCTGATGCAAATGTAGAGCGGTTGGGAAATACGTGATCACTTCCCTGCAAGTTCAACATACGCCTTCCCTATGACGCGGCCATTCTACTCCCAGGCATTCACTCAAGAGAATAAGAGTACCTGACCACACAAAAAGTTGCGTACAAACGTTCCTAGCAGTTTTATTTGTAACAGCGAAGAATGGAAAAATATCGAACATTCACTAACAAATGGACGGATAATCAAACTGTGACATCTCTGTGCAATGGAATATCACTCAGCAATCAAAGAAAAGCAAACCACTGGCATGTAAAATAACATGGATGAATCTCAAAATACTTATGCTGAATGAAAAAATGCCAGGCAGAAAACCACCATACTCTATATAAGTTCTAGAAAACACAAACTAATCTTGTACGGACAGATGAGTGTTTGCTTGGTTATGGGAAATGGGGAAGAACTGGATTACAAAGCGAGCCAAGGAATATACAAAACTGACAGATATGCTCATTTTCTTGACCCTGTTGATGGGTTTCACAGGTATGTATATGTCTCAAACTCATAAAACTGTACAGTTTAAATATATGCAGTTTATTTTATGCCAAGTATACCTCAATAAAGTTGTTACAATAAAAAAAAGACATTTCATGAAAAATAAATAGCTTGCTTGGTATACACCACCTCGATCATGAAACCTCATTTTGTATTCCAACGGGGTGCACAATTCGATGGCATTTGTCCCCCCTCCTGCCTTCCCCTTACAGTTCTCTGTAGCCAACTCACTGGGCTCTGGCCATGAAATCAATAAAATGTGGCAGAAGAGATGAGTTTCACTTCCAAGATTGAGCCAAAAAAAACCCCCAAAAGCCTTTTGGATAATTATGTGCTGTCTCTTGTTAGCCATATTTCGACTGAGGCATGATCACTTAGAGGACTCTAAGCATGACCAAGCCACTGAACAGACTGGGCCAGGAACCCTGGATCCCTGTTTGAGGCAGAGCTGCCTACGAGATCCACGGGGCTAGATCCGCCCACTTTGAACTGTTTCAAGAGAGAAAAGGAAATGTTTGTTTGCTAAAGAATTAAGAGTAGGAGATTTTTTTTCTGTAATAGCAGCTAGCTTTATCTTAACCAACAGAGAAACTTATCCCTTTACTTAGGATGATCCTATGACCAAAACAATGGCAGAAACAAAACTTAAAATTTATGGCTTTGGCTTAGCAGTCAGGTGACGGTGGCAAGAAAAAAGACATAACAGGTTACATATCTGGAGAGCTCTGGTATGCTCATTTGGTAAAAATTTGGTTAAAATTTTCACCGACTGGTGACTTGGAAGGGAGACACTCCCACTGAGCCGTCAGCACTCTCTGCCTTCCTCCTCACACCCCCTTGTCCTCTGTGTGGTGTCCAACCTCCCTCTGCTGCTCTCCTGTCAGACCACCTGGCTTTGTGTGTAGGGGGCTGTATGTGAGAGCACCTGGAGGGTCCAGATGCACTGTCTCCCCCGTCTCTAGGTCCCTAACTTAAGCACATCCACGTGGTCTTTTTTCCAATATGGGAACACTTCCAGGTTTTATGTACCAGGGCCTGATGTCTTTGTGTGCCATTATTCAGCCTCTTGACAAAGTGATCCATTATTCGGCACTGACAAAGTTCTAAATCTGCTATTTTAAATATGTTCAAAGAACTTCTAAAGAAGTTTTTTTTTTAAGTATGAGAATGGTGCCTCACCAAACAGAGAATATTGATGAAAAGACAGAAATTGATGAAGGAGGACAAAATAGACATTTTGGAACTGAAAAGTAAAATAAATGAAGTGGGAAATTCGTTAGACGGGCTCTAGCACATGTGAGCAGGCAGGGGGAAGAAGGAAAGTCTGAGGCAGGCACTTAGGACTTCGTTAGTAAATGTCACAGAGAAATTTCCAGCACACAGTTCAGGAAAACCTGTAACTCCAGTAAAAGCCATATTTTGGGGAATAAGCTTTTTCCTGTGTGGAAAAGAAAGAGCAGAAAGGCTAGTTATGGGCTTATTCTAGATGGTACACACTTTTTATCTTTCAAAAAAGATAAAAGAATAAAGAACATCACGAGATCCCCAGGGACCTGGGGGACGCCAACAGGTACGCTAACAGACACATAATGAAAAGAAGGAGAATGAGAGAAAGCGGCAGCACGTGTCTCTCACCGCGGGTTGTGATGTAGAAAATTTGCAAAGCGCTGACCCCAGAAAATACTGTGATTCTTTTTGAAGAGAGCTATGTCCTTATAGAGGAGATAATTCATTGGTTTAAATTCCAAAACTGTGAGGTTGAAGTCAAGTTATTGCCCGTGACTTAGCCAAACTACAACCAAACTACAAATACCATCTGTGCCCTGTGATGACTCTCCTGTGGAAGAAGGAACATCTGAGGCTCCTATAGGACCAGACTCTACTGAAGTTGCCTTAGCAACCAAAATTACCAACATCAGTAACTGATGGAAGTTTGTGCCCATCGATCATATAATAAAGAAGTGTGAATGGTTTGACTCAGGTAATCCCCTTTAATCCTCTCAAAAGCCCTCTGTGGTGGTTAATATTGCTCTGGTATTACAGACGGAGGTTCAGCACAATTTCACACTTTGTCCAGATTTACACACGAGGCAGGAGCTGAGCTGAGGCGTGAATGGGTTTCATCTGCCTCCAAATGATCCAAATGCTGTCCTGCCAGTCGTTTGCCTCTTCAAGACGACGTAAGTGCACCCACCTTCTACATGTGAATATATTTTAAATGAGGACAAAGGCTCTTACTTATCTCACTTTATTTGCAATTATATTTTATTGATATGCCTACATATCACAGAGATATTGTGTCTTAGGTTCCAGACCACCACAATAAAGCAAGTCTCACAATGAAGCAAGTTATAATCTTTTGCCTTCAAACTGTAAAAAACACAACATCTGTGAAGTGCAATAAAATGAGGTTATGTCTATAATCGACCTACAACATTATTTCATAGTTTCAGGTGTACAACATAATAGTTCGATATTCGTATGTATTGCAAAATGATCACCACAACAAGTTTCATTCACATCTGTCACCATTCACAGTTACATAATTTTTTAATCTTCAATTAGTATGAAAAATATTGCTTACTACCAAAAGTAAGTCTCAAGGCATGAATACAGTAAAATGAACCAGAAAGCCTGTTACCGACACCTTTCACAAACAAAGGGTGTGTTCGCCAAAGATTTCTAAATGTCTGTTGGTTTTATGGGAAGGTAGCCTGTCACAGAAAGCTACTATAGACAATGACTACAAATATTTATTGGACTAGGTAAACAGACCTGAAAAATACAACCTATTAAGAACGACTCTATACTATCTGTACATTTAACAAAGAAAATCCTGTGGTTCTGTTTTTATATTTAAAAAAAAAAGAAGAAAGAAAAAATTCAGAAATAGGCCAAGGAAAGTGGACAGTGAAGCAACAGCTCCTCCTACAGTATCTGAGGGATTTTTCTCTTTTCTTGCCAGCTTTCAGGCCTCTACCCCAACTCAGATATGTTGATTCTCTTCTCAATTCCCAGAAAGCTCCGCCTTTTATCAGAAACTACTGTCAGGACTAGAGTCTAAACTCACATTAAGTGGATAGTGGCTTTGAACAGTCTGAGTCCCCTTCATTCATAGCAGCAGTTCAACTTGAATGAAGTTGGAAAAAAACAAACTAATCCTCACAAGTGAAAGGTTAGTCTCCAGAGCTGGTGAGAGATGCCCAAGCCTGCCAGTGGGAGGGCCTCACCGTGAGACCTTAGGAGAGGCGCAAATCGACCAAATTTTGCCTAAGTGCTTAGAAGCCCCGGGCACTTCAAGTATTGCTCGTCCGCCACCTCTTAATTCCTAGCTTGGCCGCTAGATGGCAGCACTCTCCAACTGTTCATTTAGTCGCACCTGTCTGGGCCGGAAGCGGGCAAAAGCACAGAGAGGGTCCCTGGTTTTGTTTTTGTCTTTTTGTACTGAAAGATATATTAAATCAACAAACTGATTTTAAAGGAATTTTCAGACACCAGAAAGAGAAAATTCTTGAACTATGGGCTGCTTCATCCTGAATTCTAGCAAATACTTAAGCCCACATATTTTTAACATATGCCTTCAGAAACTTGTACTATTGAAAAATGAATAACCCTAGCCAGGTGGCTCAGCTGGTTAGAGTGTCGTCCTGATGGGCCAGGGTTGCTGGTTTGATCCCCAGTGAGGGTACACACAAGAACCAACCAACGAATGCATGAATAAGTGGAACAACAAATTGATGTCTCTCTCTCTCTTCCTACAATATCAAGAAATAAAGTTAAAAAAGAAAAGAAATATATGAATGCTATTATTCTTTGTTTTTGAGACACCATCTCCTAAATCAACGAAAAAACAAGCAATGATACTATTTTTCTTGAGAAATCTCTCCACGTTCGTAATGAATTTTATTTCTCTTTCGGGGCTGAAGAGGTGGACCGGTTGGCAGTTTCTAATACCAATTTTTAGCTGGTCTCAATCACTGATTCAGAAAACACACATACGCACACAGCACAAACACGTGTGCACACACGTCTGCTCCTCCAATAACCTGAATTATAACACACTGTGCTCCGTATCCCTTGGGGGTCCCACTCTCCTGAAACCTTTTCAAGGAAAAGGCTCCCCCATCATCAAAGCTGATTGGACGCTACTTCTTGCCAGTCTCCTGCCTTATAAGCACATTTGGTTAAAGTTACCAGCCCAGCACTTAGAACTTAGTTGGTAAATGTCACCAAAAAAGAAAAAAGAGGAAAAACAAAACCTTCCAACACAAAGTTCAGAAAAATGTGTAATTTCAGTAAAAACCACATTTTAACGGAAGAAGCTTTTTCCTGTGTGGAAAAGAGTAGAAAGGAGCAGATGTTGGCTGGTTATGAGCTCATTCTAGATGGCACATATTTTCTGTCTTTCAAAAATTCACCAAAGTGGTGACATTTGAGAGAAGTAGGTGTTTTGTAAAATTCCCCTCCCACACCAGATCTGGGTCTCATCTCCCTTCTCTTCGGCTTCTCAGCACTTTCCCTCCCGGGTCCCCAGCAGGCAGGAAAAAGCACGGAGCACGCGCTCCGCCTCCTGGCAGCTGGGGAGAATGACAAGCTCTCTCATACCCACCTCAGGCTTTCCAAATTCTCCTGAATTTAGTCCAAATGGTAGAAATTGCTTAAACACACACACAAATGTAAATGAAAGTATACTTCAAACTTCATGTATTTGGAAGGGGCATTTGGTTTAACCTTTGCAAGAACAGTTTCACAGATGGACTGATTACGCAAATATATGCAGGGTAGGATCAGTTCAATCTTACATTTGCGTCTTCGGTGGTGCAGAAAGGCGGCCTGAGACCCAGAGATCTCCTTTGCAGGCTCTGATCCAGTGCAGGAAATTTTCTGACCTGCTCCACAACAAGATATCAAGCATCTGCCCTGCCTTGTGTCTACTGTAATGGACCCCAGGACATTAATGAATGAATCCCGGGGAGGGAGGCAGTTTGTGAGTGACAGGTACCCAGAGGGAGCCACGCAGAATAGGCCAAAACTTTGACTTTCTTCCCTTTCTATATTGAGCTGACCCTGGAACCGTTACCTACTCTCCCTTCGCGTCTTATTACAAATTGATGGATCTGCCCTAAATTCTTACAATTTGCGAGACATCCTTCGGAATGATCCCAGCGCTTTCTTGGTGCATGGGGCCTTCACTAGGACCAATGCTCCTGTGTCCGACACTGTCCTTAGATGTTCTGTTAAAAAGGCTCTCTCAGAGAAGACATGACCACCATCTTCCAGGCATTCATGGCCCATCAGAGGACAAACAGGAAGACACAGAGCAGGGTGGGGCTAAGAGCACCGTGGTGGGATGGACGGAGATGCACAGAACCAGGTATATTAGTAATAACTGAATGATGAACAGGTGTATGGGCAAGGCTGTAGCGTGTGGGGTTGCACGCTCTGCTCCTGAGAATCAAGGTGGCCTGTATCTGCCACCCTCCCGCTCTGAGCTTGTCACAAGTACTATCCTTTTTGTCAACTCTGGAGATCCAACACAGTATGTATAATTAAGTATCTAAATAACTTTTTCACCTTTAGCTTTTCCCTTGCTTTCTCCAAAACAAGTAACGACCTTCTCTCATCATGATTAGTTTAGAGGCCATAATATCTTTCTCTCTCTCTCTCTCTCCAATTCTTCTTTATTTTTCTTCTAAAATGTTTTTTAATTATTATTTCAAGAGAGAGAAAGAGCGAGAGAGAGAAACATCACTTTGTTGTCCCACTTATCTTCAGAAGTTGATTCCCCTGTGTTCCCTGGCCAAAGATTGAACCCACAACCTTGGTACCTCAGGACGATGCTCCAACCAACTGAGCCCCCCGGTCAGGTCTCCTTTATTTTTCAATTACCATTTACATTCAATATTATTTTGTATCAGTTTCAGGTGTACAGCACAGTCGTTAGATAATCACATACTTTACAACGTGTTCCCCACAATATTACTCAGTACACCCCACCCGGCACCATACGTAGTTATTACAATATTATCGACTATATTCCATGGGCTGTACTTCACATCCCTGTGACTGTTCTGTAACTACTGATCTGTGCTTCTGAATCTCTTCACCTTCCTCACCCAGTCTCCCAAACCCCTCCCCTCTGATAACCATCAGTCTGTTCTGTGTCTACGAGTCTGTTTCAATTTGGTTTATTTTGATCTTTAGACCCCCACATATAAGTGAAATCATATGGTATTTCTTCTCTCACTGACTTATTTCACTTAGCATAGTACCCTCTAGGTCCATCCATGTTGTTGCAAATGGTAAGATTTCCTTCTTTATCTTGGAGGCCCTAATACCCTTAGTAATATTACACTGATAGATTCTACAGCCTCATTAAAACCTGTGGTCCTGCCATCGCACACCCATTAAAGCTGCGGCGTTTATCCATATGGGGGAAGGTAGCAGCGCCGCGGAGAATAAGGAAGTCATTTCCTAGGCTTTGGGTTTCACAGTAAAATTGTTTAAGCCTGTAGTCAGCCAGTAGTCTGAAAGCAAGTGCTTTTAAATACACTGCAAAAGAAAAGGTTTTGTTGAGTGATCAAAGGATTTTATAATTGCAACAAGCCAGACGTTGGTGAACTGACACTAGAACAAATCACAGAGCAGGGAAAAATTCGGAACAGGGCACCGGAGAGCCGGCTAACCCTTTGATGCCGGGGTGGGGGGGGGCCGCGGACAAGGCCTCGGGCACAAACGGCCTCACTTCCCTCTCCCGCGCCCTGAGGGGGCGATGCGCAAGCTGGAACACGATTCCCTAGACAGGTTTTGGTTGGTGGGTGGCTTGTGTTCCCATTCTTTGACCTTGGGAGCCTGTAAAAGTCTTTCAGAACGACTTAAAGGTCAGAAAGGGGCAACGCTGACTTGCCCCAGGGTCGCAACAGCTAAGGAGACGCCCCGCGTACCACGGCAGCAGGGCAGAGGGAGGCCCTGCGCGGGCGGACGGACCGAACGCGCAGGGACACAGGCCTGCAGAGGGCGAGGACCTCGTGCCCGGGGCCGACGGGGGCTGCCTGACTACCAGCGTGAAGTCCGCCGGCTAGGTGAACCAGGGGCACTGTGGGGACACCAGCATTGGACACCAGTGACCAAGCCCCTGGGACCTCTCAGTGGAGGCCAGGCCTGGCCAGGGGAAGACCCCTGCACTGGACACCCTGGGATTGATGTTTCTCTCTTACATCAGTGTTTCTCTCCCTCTCTTTCTCCCTCCTTTTTCCTCCCTCTAAATATAAACAAATAAAATCTTTTAAAAAATTATTCTTTCCCACCTCACCGTCCACACACACACACACACACAAACACGCAAAATCATCATCAGAAATGAGCATTTCAGAGGACGGTAAGACCTGTTATTTGAAAGAAAAAGTTACAGTTCCTGTACATGTGAGACATGAGGAATACATTTCAACCCCACGGTACTTCATAAGGAGAAACCCACCCTTTGGGTCATTATTGGAACCGTCGGCTGCTCCCGTCTCTGTCTGCGGGGTTCACACAGCACACCTGCATCGGACACTCCGCTCGCCCACTCGCTACTGTGGGATCCTGTGTTAAGTCAGTTATTCAGCCTGAGTCCACGTCCTCACCTGTAAATGGAGATAAAATATCCCTACCCAGGAAGGTGCTTGAAAAGAGCCGTGATGGCAGTCAACATCAAGCGTAATAAACAAGAACCACTAATAAAGGACAACGCTGCCCGCTGAGAGCCCACCCGGACGGGGTGAGGCAGAGTCACAGTCTGCAACAAAGAGAAGCATCCCTCCCCCATTTTTACAGAGCAGCTTATGAGTCTGCGAGTGATTATGTGTCAAAGTGCTCCCCCCGACTGTGTGGGAGGCTTAGCCTCACTGCAGAGCAGCAGCAGGACACCTGCGACCTGAGTACGCAGGCCGCTGTCACTCTCAAGGAATAAAGCCCTACGGCCGGGCGGGGAGGCTGGGCACCGAAAGAGCTGTCTCGGAAACACAGCAAAGGGACTGGATGAGGGCTGGCTGGACCCACAACTCCCTGAATGCACGATGTTTACATGGCAAAGGGACAGAGCGTGGCCAGCCCGCCCTGAGGGGACAGCGGGGCAGAGAGTATTAGACTGAATCCATTCACGTGCTTCCCCCGAGAAACTGAAAGGGAGGCGAAAAAATCAGACAGGCAAACAAGTGGCTTTTTAATTCCCAACGAAACAGGCAGGAAGGGGTGGGATCCGTGTGGAAGGGAACAAGAGACCAGATAACTGCCCCCAATCTCATAACCTTTAATTACCCACGTCCTGGAGGACCAATGAAAGAACGTACCAGTAATACCTGGAACCAAGGTTAGTTGTTCTAGAACTGTCAGGCAGCCGTTCCGTAGAAGTAGAGGGATTTTCCCTCATATTTTCACACCTTGTGGGTGAGAGAGAGCGAGAGCAGAGGAAAGGATCTGAAAATCCTGAAGGGCCTGCCACCCCCTGTCTGGCCTCCTTCTCAACATTCCCCCGCCCCCCACCACTGCCCCCTCCACCCCCGAACCTAGTTCCAAACAGGAACATTACAGGCTGTGGAGTAACTGGCTGTAATATTTTTTTTAAAAGAGAGACAGAGAGAGGGGCCTGAGGGAGAGATTCCAACAGTCACACTTACAGTCTATTTCAGAAGATCAAAGGGGAGAAGAGGCGCAATGACCCGCCTTCCCACCCCTCACACCCTCCCTTTGTGAGAACGCTTTGAAGACGTGACAGGGCACTCCTGGGACGGGCGCCTTTAGTTCAGGTTCCCAGAGGTGCGTGATGAAGTGTCAATGCCAGAAGTGGATGTCTAACACGCAGGGAGTAGGAGCTGGCAGATGAGATCCACACTGGGATCAATGGCAGAGGAAGGGCTGGGACAGTGGGGAACGTGAGCCCCCAAGATGCCGTCAGACCAGAGCCAAGGAAGCCGGCCCTCGTCTGCCCGGGTCCCCAAAAGCCAGCGAGCTGCACTGCACTGGGGGGACAGTGCTGCCGTGTCTCCTAGGAGAGCCAGTGGCAGCTTTGCTTCCGTGGGAGCCTGTTGCAAAATTCCTCTTCACATCAAAGAGTAGAGGAGGGTCTCTGAGATGCCACTTCAAATCCATGACTAGCCCAGGGGAAACAGACCAGCAGCGACCATCACGGCAAATTTCTAGTATGTTCCACCTCAGGCTCTTTTCAGGCTCCTGGAGGCAGGACGGTCCAAGGGACAAGTGAGAGGGCACCAAGGGAAAGAAAAGGGGAGGCCTGTCCATGCCCTGTGTCAACCTGGGCTGCAGGGAGTCAGGCGGGAGGCCACGCCTCCTGGCTCTTCCCCTCCAGCTCTGTCATTCTAGGCCAGGTCAGGACTAGGTAACTCAGAGGAGGTAACTGGGGCGAGCATTTAAGGAGGCACTCACTCCCTCTCAAGGTCATGCATTGGTAGGGTTGAGCCTGATAGAAAAGGAACATCTAAGGTTGCTTTAAACAGAGAATGAAACGTGAAGGGCCAACGATCAAGCCGAGGTTACATGTGAAGAGAAAAGGGTCACGGCAGCCACTTTCCTTTGGAAAGGTGTGCGTCCTACGTAAGACTCTATTAGCCGGGTAGCACCGGTTAATAGAGTCACCACCTCCTCTTCTCTTCCCGCCACGGTCCCTGATTCTCTGGCCATCTGTCACTGCAGACTCCCAGGATCCCAGGAGCGGCAGGGTCAGGGCTGCTGTTCCACTCGGCTTAGCTGTCATGGAGCAGTGCTACGGAGGGTTATCCTGTTAGTTTATTCTATCCTCTGTGTCCCCCAAATACTCTTTGCCTGTATCTCATTCACCTTTAGCAGTGAGAATCGACCTCCCTTCTTGGCACAGTGGTGGCGTTTAATACGTGGTGTGAAGCACTTGACAAATGCTCCAGCTCACTTCCTAGCACCTCTGCTGAAGGTACATGCTATTTTTCTTGCCTCAGTGGAGAGAAACAGCTTCTTACTCTTGTCTTTTAGATTCATCATCAGCTAATGTTCTTGGAGGAAATGTGTCCAATGAAAATAGAATATATTTAAGAACACAAACCAGAATGCCTTTTTATTTTAAAAAAAAAAAAGAGGAAAAATGTACAAGCACGAAAGAGCCAACAAAGGTGTGAAAAGGAATTTTTGCAATGATCTAACCCAGGAATTATCTTGACAGCATTTGATTGGTTGATTTTTATAGACTAGCTAATTTTTAAGGAGCTGGCTGAGGGTAAGACAGCAAACAAAAATATTTTTGCCTTCCTGGGAAGAAAA